>JAGDQP010000985.1:26373-136127 GCA_022664845.1 Lepisma saccharinum | reverse complement strand
TGCGCTAAAACTAATGGGTTTTTGTACAGGAGCACGTGCTTTTGAAGAGATCCGCTAGGTAGCTCTACCATAGACCTCATAATAGCATATGAGACCTGTAGCAGAGCTACCTAGCGGATGGCTTCAAAAGCACGTGCTCCTGTACAAAAACCCATTAGTTTTAGCGCAGCTAGAAATGGGGAAGCGTGATATATCTATCTATCATGAGGTCTATGATAAAACTCTAATAAAAAACTTTTGAATTGCTTCTATCTTTAAAGTGCTGGTTAATGTTCCTTGGTATCAAATTATGATTCCATATTCTAATTTAACTCTCACTAAAACTTTATACATCATTAGGTAGGTTTGCATTGTAGTTAACTCTCCCCATTGGTTAAATATGCACTCTATCCTCTTTTGGATTCTTGAGGTAAGGTGTCACTATGTCCCTTAAATTTACAATTGAAGTCAGAACAAATGTCTAGGTCTTTGATTGACTGGACTTTGCATATTACATTTGCTATTATTTTGTAGGTACTTGGGAGATAATTCGTTTTTTGGGTAAAACTTATAACCTTTGTTTTATTCAAGTTTACTTTCATTTTGTTCTTATAACACAATGTTTTCTTGTATTCTAACAACATCAGAATTTCTTTTAGTACAACCAAGTAATTTTAAATCGTCAGCATAAAGTAAAGGTGTAACATAATTTACCCTTGTACATAAGTCATTAATAAATATGTTAAATAAGATTGGACCAAGTGGAGATCCTTGTGGAATCCCATTTCCTATTTTGGCAGAGGTCGACAGGTTTTTATTGACTTTAATCTGAAAAGTTTTGTCTTTCAGGTAAGATTCAAACCATCTTATATATAAAGGGGATAACCCGATCATTTATTAAGAAGAATAGAATGGTTAACAGAATCAAATGCCTTTGTAAAATCGAAGTAAATAACAATAATAATAACTACAACAACCACTACTACTACTAATAATAATAATAATTTTCATTTTTTTCATTTGTCTGGCTTATTGACAATACAAAATAAAAATCCATTGTCAACCGATACAATATGAAATAAAAACATCCCATGATTACATGCAAGTATACAAATATAACATCTAAAATAACATGCAGTATAAGGCATAAAAATATATAATAATAATAAGGAAAAATCACTCATACGTTTCCCATATACTTGACAAAACTTCTAATACATATCTCACAAAATGCGTTAATATTCATACATTAATTTAATTATTCAATATTAAATAACATTTGGATTTTAGCAGCAATACTAATTAATTTTTTACTAATTAAATTCCATCCTCAAATATGATTCTTAACTTTTTAATCAAATTGGGCACATTTTCTACGAAAATGTCAATTTTATCATATAAATTATTGAAGATCATGGAACTTTTCTGGACAGTTCGTATTTAGTTGGTAACAAGAGGAAATATTTATTTATATTATACACGGGAATTTTTAGATAAATTAAATCAATCATATAATTGGTCTATGTAAGACTGAATTTAAAATATTTAACATCAAATATCATTCTACGGTCTTTTAGTATTAACAAACCTAATTCGTTTCTTAGTTGTTCAATGGTATAATATTGAAAAATAAATTTAAATTTCCAACGTATGCAGGCTAGATATTTGTTTTGGATATCTACAATTTTGTCAATTACGGTTTTCTTACTAATAGTGTTCCATATGACTCATCCATATTCCAGGTGACTGCTAAGGCAAACTAAGACAAAAAGAGTATTTTACAGACAGTTACATTTTTAAAGTCTCGAGATACCCACTTTAATAAATTTATATTTCTTTGTGCCTTAGACGATATTCCTTGTAGGTGTTTGAAAAATTGTTTAGAATCAATGTAAACACCAACATCTTTTACTTCTGATTTCATACTTATTAACTGATTATTTATTGTGTAAGGATGATACGAAGAATTGGTTCTCCTAGTTATACTCATTCCAGTGGTTTTATCAAGATTCAATGGCATGAAATTCTGTTGAGACCATAAAAGGGTTCTGTTCAAATCATTTTGTAAAACTAAATGGTCATTTTTATTTTCAATTACTTTGAAGATCTTAACATCCTCAGTAAATAACGATGTTTCAGACTCAAAATGTAAAAGTAGACCATTTGTAAATATTGTAAACAACAGTGATCCTAAGTTAGAGCCTTGAGGTACACCCGATGTTACATTATAAATAGATGACAACAGATTATAATATCTAACCATAAATTACCTCTTAGTAATCTATGACTGAAAGCAACCGATTCGTTCTTTCGAGAAACCAAAACTGCGCAATTTACTTAGAAGTAAGCAATACGGAATTTTATCAAAAGTCTTCTGAAAATCCAAGTAAACAACATTTACCACCTGACCTCTCTGCTAAACTAGAGGACCAACTCTTGCTAAAATAGATACCAAGTTAATAGTGGTTGAACAATTTTGTATAAAGCCAAATCGATGTCGAGAAATCAAATGTTGAATTTGATAATAAACAAATTTATACACATTTTTTTTTTAAAGTCTTAGCAATGACATTAATTATTGAAATAGGTCTATAATCTTCAATTTTGTCATCGTTTATAGAATTAGGACAGACTTAAGATATTTTCCAATTCTCAGGAAATTTTCTTACCATTATGCTCCAATTAAATAACGATGTCAGCACTGGTTCATTAATTCCTTTTATTACAAATATAAGAATTTTACAAATACAATGTTTTGTACGTAAAAAATCTATTGCACTCAAGACTTCAGTGGTAGTAATTATTGGAAACTTTATATTATTACAGTTTCATTTAAATTTGGACATTCTTCTATATTACCATTATCATTTCGTGAAAGTTTGTAGATTGTTTCAAAAAGTTTGCCAAAACAATTTGCCACTTCCTTCTCATCATTCATAACCTTACCCTGAACTAGTATTCCGGCTGGATCGTTTGATTTTTTAGTAAATTTAGCAAGATATTTCCAGAACTTAGTCGGATCATTTTTAATTCATATTGGATTTTTTTCTAGATATCTTTACTTGTCAATGCTCAATAATGATTTGGACCTTTACACAAATTAGAGAATAAAGTATAATAATTTACATCATTTGTTCTTTTACATTGTTTGTAATATTTTACTTTCTTTTGCATGATCTTAATCCATTCGAATGAAAACCAAAATGGATAACTAAAATTTACCCTTCGTTTGCTTGGAATATTCTCCGTTATTGCTTTTCTAATAATATGTTCAACATTAACCACTACTTCCTCTATATTGGGCGCTAATAATGTATTGATCTGCATTCCTAATTTGCTGATATAAGTTATAATAGTTACCTTTGTGATATTGTTTCTTAATATGAGTTCTTACATTATTCGCTATATTAGGAGAAAAAAAATAATTTCTAGAGGATCATAATATTTATCAGGCTTTATCATAGGAACAATTGACTTGTTTACATTAATATAAAAAAAATCAAAATTAAATCACGATCAGTACAATTAGTATCGATCCAATTAACTTTTGAAATATTAAATCTCCTACTATTAACATATCATATTGATAAGGATTAATTTTCTGAGCAATTGAGTTGAAAAAGTTTATATTTTTTTTATTGAAGAATTAGGAGCAAAATATACACAAGATTTAAGTATATTTTTATTTTTAGAACGTCTAATTTCTATCCATACACATTCTTGAATTGTTTCTGAATTAATTATTCTTCCTGGTCATCATTTCATTTCTGGTTGCAATTAAGACACCACCACCACGGTCATTGTAACTATTAGCATAATTCCTGACAGCCCTAATGGAGGGAAATAGACACTGTGTAAGATGCAGGAAAAAAATCATTATCATTGTGCAATTCAGAAAAACAAGTTTCAGTCACTAAAATGACTTCGTATAAACAATCACCTATCGATAAAAAGAAAGATCACTTTTAGTCCTAAGTTCACGAGCATTTTCATACCATAAATTTAAGCTACCCATCACATATTAGTATTTCTCATGCTTTTGGATATTTCCAAGCTAACTGATTTATTTAGTTTACCATAAAAGGACAAATCTTGATCCCACTTGGCCAAATATCTTGATTATTTATTAATTGAAATTCAGCTTCATTAACTTCTAGATAAAACGACGTAACGTATAAGAATTATATATATATATATATATATATATATATATATATATATATATATTAGTTTTGTACATTTTATATTATTTATTTGCTGTTCTTTAACTATAGCTTGCACCATTTCCTCAGATACAGTAGGACTGAATCTAGTAACAAACAACGCTCTTCTTCTACTAGTAACTAAGTCTGTTTTAGAACGATTTTTACTACAAGCTATTTTTTCTGTTTTTTTTACTGTTTCACTAGATACGATATTTGTGATCCGTTTTTTATTGATACTATTATTCATTTTTACCATTTTCCTAGAGACCACATATGTCCACATGGCTAAGCTATCCTGATTTTGTTCCTCAGTCCTCACTATTAGATTTTCTTGAACATTGAATAATTGTTTCTAATTCACTCCCAGTGAAGTCACTTGTAATGTTTTATTTTGCTTAATCAACGCGCTTTTGTTATTAAAATATTTAGAGTTTTTTTTTTTAAATAAAATAAGTGTCTTAATTTGGAATTTTCTAGTTTCAGTAAATTTAATTTCTGTCTCCTGGATTTACGTTCATTTAATACTAAATCAAGCTTTTCAAACTCTTTTTGTACAAGTTGGTATAGTTCGAAATTGATTTATTTTCAGGAAATATTTACTACATTTAATTTTCATTTACTACATCATAATCACCTCTTCCTGTATTACTCTGACTGATATTTCTATCGTTTGAGTTGGAATACATTATTGACGTTTCATCACGGAGGATTCTCCATTTATTCTGACAGTTTTCACATTTATAAGACTTCTGAAGAATATTTAACTCTTCATTATTATATCGCAATGTTCCTTGTATGGTCAATAACGTGCCTTGTAGATAGAACTCATTAACATCCGGGATTTGTGTTTTCTGACCATAACCAGTAGATAAATAGACCGTCACGTACAAACATAATTACAAATATCAGAGAGTACGTTATAACATAACTTGACAATCTTCCTTTTTGTCAATTGAGTGAGATTGGCTCGCGCCTCAATTGAGTGAGATTTCAGGATGAGGAGCAGGTGAAATGCTTGGAGGGCAGGTGTTTTGCTCCAAACCTGAGCGGGACGAGTGTCTAGATTGCACACCAAACCAGGCGAATGGATGTACAGGCTTGAAGGAATAACACACCAGACCAGGCGAATGGATGTGTTAGGTTTGAAGGAGCACACCGAACCAACTGAATGGATGTGCGGGAGTTTGTTCCGGCCCAAGCAACCGAGAACGGTTTGAGGGAGTGGAGGCGACTACCTTGTTGTATTGATGTCCGAATATTTATAGGTGTCCTGGGAACGTGGTTCTCCGATGTCCTCCGACTGTGACGCCACTGCAACTTCGACTGCTTTGACGAACTGCTGTTGTTTACACTATTTACAACACTCGTAGTACACATGATTGTTTACGTTACGTAGTACTCAGTTCTACTATTTGCTTACGTTATGAATGTGCGATACGTGCTGATGCACTCGGATCATTTCACCCCCTCCTCTTTGAAAAAATGACGATACAATATTGGGGAGCTATTTTTTGAATTATTTTCACATTCATAACTTAACACTTGAACTTTATGCACTAATATTTCACAAAACTACTTTACTTTGGAATTTATTATTTTCCACTTTGAATACATCATTTAAAAACACTATAATTACTTGGGGCTTGGATTTAAATATAATCACTGCATTTCTTCATGAACGATAAGAAATATTGATTACACTGTTTGGGTTCTGGCTTCTTAAGTTTTGGTACAAATGCGCACTTTTCCATTGAATAATCAGATTCGGTAAAAATGCATGACGTCATTTATCCTCAGGTCAAGAAATCGCATTTGTTTGTATTGATTGTTTAAAATTTATACACAAGGTCACTAATAATTTGCGGTGGCGATGCATTATCCAAACTAGTATCCATACATGCTGTAGATAAGAACATATGTTCAATGTCACTGTTGTTGAAGTTGGTATCACTAGGCATGTTTATGGCCGTGTCAAGTGGGTGGTTATTTTTCATGTATTGTTCATTGTTCGGTTTAAAGGCTGTTATTAATTTGGCATAGCGAATAAATAAATATGATTGTTAGAATGATGGCAATGATAGCGAGTGGGATCAGAGTCTCCAATACTGTCATTCTGGAAAATTATAAAGTTCACTTATTTTGTTAGTTTTTCATACTGTGGTACACAAAATGATTATTATAAAGAACAAAATGAGAATAATTGTAACTAAAGCAATCGTGGACCATGGCAAAAGAGCGTGCAAATACAAATCTGCAAATTTACTGGGCAGTTCTTTCTTTTCATGGTTAATCAATGCTTTTAAGGAAGTTACACATTGTTGTAATGCCTGAAGATTAAATGTGAAATTATTAGATTCGTTTTCCGGTAGGTTAAAATATTCAATTTCGAAGTTGACAGTCTCTCTACTTGGTAAATCAAGGTTATCGGTGATAATTCTGTCGAATTCCTAGTGTTTGACATAGTAAGTATTTAGAGAATTTTTTTTTTTTTTTGTTATAGTTATCTGATTATGTTGACGCAAAATTCTGATACCCTTCCTTGTGGTGATGTGTATGCCAGCTAGCGTGTATGTATAGAATTCCTCTAGAGAAGATTATTGCGGTGTGATTTGGCAATTTTTAGTAGTATTTCTGAACACTAAGCCGTATAGACAATCAGTTTTTTTGAATTTTTACTTGTTCGAGAATTTTACAACGTGTAAACAATTTACGTCGTTGACAAAATGATAAACCTACCTCAAAAATAGTTGTTTCCGTTTTAATTGTATGGTCAGGAAGTACTAATTTTAAATACGTTGCTTTTGATAGAAAACCATTATTAAAAATTTTGTAGAGCAGATGATAATTGTTGCGTTTTATAATGTGTTTGTATAATTATGTCTAAATTCGTTAATATAAGAGAAAGCTGTTAGAACTATTATAGAAGATTCCTATGTCTTATATATTAATGAATCTTTGAGCATCATGTTATTTGCTATAATCTCGTTTCTAGAGCTGAATTGATCAATACATGAGTAACAGTATTTTGTAAAAGGTTCTGAATAATGTTGTTAAAATGTTGTTCTAGTATCTGGAAGTTGGGAAGGGTTATCAAGAATCTTTCATTTGTAGCAGTAGTACACATTAATTGTAATATTTCCCTATGAACTTGGCTAATTAGCTTTACCACTGCCACTGTAGTGTTTTCCACTAAATGAGTTAGTTGAAAATTGCTTTCTTTAATATTTTGTATCTGTGCGTAAAGATACTCATTCTGTTGTTGTAATTGGGGTACTGCCTGTTTTAGCTTATGAGTTTCGTATAGTGTATAACCGCTCATCGCAAAATTTACTAATCCTGATAGAATATTAAATAGCATTCTTTTTATAGAAATTTTTGCTATTCTGTTTTCCATTTTTCTTGTAGTATAGCTTTTGATTTGCGTTGTTCTTCACCACCATCAATGATAATTCGGCCAATTTGTGTGTAATGTCGTTCAATGTTTTTTTGATTCTTTGGACAGGTTGGGGTTGAGAACTTTCTAAGTTGAAAGGTTCATTAGGGTTCAATAATTCATAAACAAATTTATGTAATGGCTTACTAAGTGGCGTGGTGTTAATAAGACCAGTAGGAGCTTGTTGAGAATCTCTTCGTATTTGATGGTTGATAGGAAGCAGCAAATAGGATTTTGGCTATTTGAAGATTGTTGGTTTGTTTGCGAAAAACTAGGATTTTGGTTACTTAGCTGTTGGAAACCAGGATTTTGACTAAATGAGGGTTGTAAATTTGGTACTTGTTGGCTCAAATTTTGAAAACTAGGATTCGGTGTATTCAAGGGTTGTGGACCTTGTAAAGCCTGGGATCGTTCTAGTAATTCTCTTTTCTTTAGGAGATCATTAAAGTTTTCTAGCGCATGAAGTTTCTTCTGCAAGTCTCTAACTTTCGTGTAGGTTTCCAAAGCGATGTTTTTGGGGAAATTCTTGTGTAATCTCAGAGAGAAAGAGAGTGAATTTTTTCTTCCTCAGTAGTCTCAAGTAAATTATGGCGTATCGCACGTAATTTACGAATGAATTATACATATATTGATTCGTCTGTTTCCTGTTGTACCAGATTAATTTCCATTTTGGCTTTATAATGAGGTATTTTTGGTCTACTTAAGTTCACTAATTTGTCCTTCAATTGTTTGAAGGTGAGTTCAGTCATTATATTCTGAGACTGTAGCTAGAAAACCATACCTACGGCATTGTCCTGTAGATACATCGGGAGAATCTCCTTTTTCTTCGCGTCATCCCAACTCTGAAGTGTTGACAGATGTTCAAATAGCATAAAAATCTTTCCGGGGCCCCATTTATAGGTCCCAAAAATTTCGTTAAATGCAGCAAATTAAATGAGGATCTTGTTGCCATCGTATCGCCTTCGTCATAGTCGCTAGTTGAATCTGATTCCGAATTACCTCCTGATCTAGTAACTGGCATTTTATAGTTAATGTTCGCTAATATACTCAATCCTGTCTTTAAAAAAAAAAGGTAAGTGATGTCTTGATAAAAAAACACTTGACACGTTTCACTTTTACACTTCTTGTACACACTTTCCTGTTCTTGGGCACAACGCTTTTTCGCACTTTTGGGCACTGTCCAAAAAATAGACTCCACCACGCAATGTTCCTTGAATGGTCAATAACATGCCTTGTAGGTAGAGCTAATTAATATCCGGGATTGGTGTTTTCTGCCCATAACCAAGTTTATTTATAAAAAGTGTACAAGTATTACGGTGATAAATAGACCGTCCAGTACAAACGTGTTTACAAAAATCCAAGAGTATGTTATAACATAATCTTACTTTGACAATCTTGAGTACATACTTGACAATCTTCCTTTTTTATGAGATTGGGCTCTCGCCTCAATTGAGTGAGATTTCAGGATGAGGAGCTGCACCACCCCAAGCAGATGAAATGCATGGAAAGATGCCCCGCTTCCAAGCGAATCGAGGGCAGGTGTTTTGCTCCAAACCAGAGCGGGACGAGTGTCTAGGTTGCATACCAAACCAGGCGAATAGATGTGCAGGTTTGAAGGAGTAACACACCAGACCAGGCAAATGGATGTGCGGGAGTGTGTTCCGGCCCAAGCAGCCGAGAAGGGTTTGAGGAAGAGGAGGCGACCACCCGGACAGGAGTGATCCTTGTTGTATTGATGTCCGGATATTTAAAGGTGTTCTGGGGACCTGGTCCTCCGAAAGTTAATAAACAGATGACTTTACTATTCCAGACACATAGCAAGCCATAATTTCAAGTACAATATTAAAATGACACAAGACAAAAACACGCAATCGCTTCTCAGTCCGCCAGAGGATCTTGCTGCCTAAATCTTGGTCACCATTTTTCTCTCACCTTGAATTACATCTCTTTGCTAAAGCTGATAATTGTGACTTTTCTCTCGATAGTGTCGCGAAAAAGCATGTCCTCGTCGGCTCTTTTCCTCTGCTCAAAGCTGTTCCTTGATCTCAACTTACGCAGTCGTTTACATTTATTTATTTTTTTTTGGAAAAAGACTGTACCCTACCACGTGGTCGGTGACACTTGTCTTTTCAACGGAACGGTGTATCGCTGCTAGCTAGAATCTGTCATGAGGTTGCGTGTCAGGAAAGTTTCATAAGCAAACATTTTTAAATAATTGTGTTTAATCATGCTATTATTCATGCATAATTTGCCTTTAATTATTGTGTTATTTACTTGTTTAATTGTATTCGTGCTGTAACTATGTCAGAGATATTTGATTTTTATGCTTGCTGGAAGTAGACATACGCAGAGATCGCCTTTTAGGAAGGTTTTTAACACGTGGAGCGTTCTCCCAAGTTAGTTTCTGAGAGGAAACAATATATTTTCGAGCTGTCACCCGAACTTAACTTTTGCTCCGGAATGTATGTTCATGTGTGCGACTAGGAGTCCACCCAAGTTCAGTAGCCATCAGCTGGGAGGTCTTTAGCGAGATTATATAAGGGCTGGGGGACGCCTTGGAAAAAGGAGATAGTTACCAATTTTCGTTGAGTGAAATTCAGAAGCAGCGGCCACAATGTCGTGTTTAAGTCAGTGAACTCATTGCGAACGCTCTTGTGCGTATTTTCTAAGACGAAGTGCAATGAGGAGTATGGATACGTAACGTTGAGAGTGGCCGTGAGCGGAGTAAGTCTCACAATGTAGGTTTTGTTTCTGCTGACTATGCAGGATAGATTAATAGTTCGTCTTGAACTAAAGACGGGAATTTAGATCGTGCTAGCAATGTCCGATATAGAGTGTAGAACACTACTCGAGTGTTGATTTGATTTTGAAGCCGTATTTTGTGTGTCTATTTTAGCTCGTGAATGTTATAGGTTCGACCCCGAGAAGCGACGATGATGCAGAAACAGGTAGCTATGAATTTGGTGTTTTCTATTTCGCATTTTCTTTGGTGATGTTGCCCATTCTGACATATTGTTATTCGTAAACGCTGTGATTTAATTTTCAATTCGGGACGAAATAATTTTAAGCAGAAGAGAGAAAGATTTTAAAGTCCACCCCAGCGATTATTTTAGGGAAACCGTGTAAATGGGAAATTTGATACTGATGGCTGGGGGAAATATTTTTTGATGAAGAAAACTTATAACAGCGTTTCCCACTATTCAGACGCCAGGTGCTGAGCAAATCCCATGCAAAAGAATTCGCCTCCAACAACCAAAGGGTACGGACAGTTGGGCCGACACCCGTAACACAGAAAGAGGCGGTAAAAAGGGATGATGGAATATTGAGCAAACCAGCTAGACAATAGCCTGAGATCGAATGTAATTACGACCGTGACGTCCCGAGACACTTTGTAGGTACCTATGAAGACGTTTGAGCTTTAATGACGAAAAGCTTCAAGTTTCCAGATAAATATTAGCGAACGATACCCCACCGAACGACCTTGCCTGCTCGTGGAAAGGCTATTCGAGCATAAAATTACCAACAGAAATGCCTGTAAACAGTATCGCCTTCCTGAGAAAGTATCGAAAAGGACCGTGCTGCTAAAGAATGAATGATTAGCACAACAAAACAAGAAATTTAAATTCATGTACCCTATGCATTTATACTAATATCTTATAAGTTATGCTTTGTACTAAAGAGAATTATCACAGATATTTACTACTTAAAAGTATTTATTGGTATTCAAAGTTTTACTAACAAATTGTCAAACTGAACTTCTGGTATCGATAAATCGAAATCGTCTTTAAATGCACTGAAAACCTTGTTACTTGATGCAAAACAATATTATTTTGAATTCCTGGCTTTCTAAACATATTCTTATTGTTATAGCACAAAGGTAAGACATAAACATACGTTACTGTACGATACGATTGAAATAAACAAAGCTTTTCTTTCCTTTCACACAATGCAGTTTGTTTTGTCAAATACAGATTGGAGTTTATGACACTTTTTGTTCAGCGTATTATACATGTAAGCTTTTAACATTTATTCAAATGACGCTAACTAATTGATCAAGAAATTTGTTAATATTCAACAACAATAAACTACGACGGATACAATAGATATTAAACAAATGAGTTACTTTGCTCGTGTGAAGTATGCTAACCTTTTCCACTACAGTTTTATTTATTTTTGTCTTTTTCCTGTTTAATGATGTAAGTTCTTTTTAACAGTGACACACTAATATGTTGCTATCTGACATAAATACAAATGCTTTCGCAATATGTTTGATTTATCTTTCCCTTATTACTAATACGACCTGATAGTATAGTACTTGAAAAGCAATACGCCGCACTACGATTGAACTATATGACCTCACAGACTGGACTGAGATTCCCTTTGATCGACTTTCAAAAGGAAATTGTGGAATCAAACTAACGTCCTAATTGGAATGTTCAACAGTGGACTACGAGGATCAGAAAATTAGACAACAATTCTATCCTTTACTGCCAACAAGACTTTATCATTAACACCCAGTTATCACCTTAATCTGAACCTGAATATTAATATATACTACAGGAACCTTATCAGTTATGACAGTTTACTATGATAGCTTTCGTAACTCCAGCACAGCTCAGCATTATTTAACGAATATCTGTTCTCCTGTTGCACGATATTTTATTATGATTGCTTGATTAATACTTCTAGGATGCAACAAACTTGATGACCTAACCTAACCACAGTAAGAAAAATGAGTATATATTTTACAAAAATAAGTCACATGGATTCTGAACCAAGTTTTGCCTATACAATAAGATGCACAACAATATCCACAAACAGCGTTCATTTACATTAATCTCTTTGACTGAGTCTCTGAGCATACAAGTCGCGATGGCTAAAAATATTTATGTTGAACTTTCTGCCGACCAATAAAAATCACTGGGCGTGAGGTAGGAATAATGCCACTGTTCCGACTTCGTATTATTGACTGGAGAATGCAATTTGATCGACTGCTAAATGCACATCCACACGAAGTCAATACTTTTACTGTGAAGACTAACTTTTTTTTCCAAAACGGCAAATTCAAGCCGATGACAAATGGAACGTTTTGATAGAAGTATCACCAATGAGAACAAAGTGACTTTTAAGACGAATGACATTGTTAGTGAACTTGCACTTTGTACATTAATTAGAGCTTGAACAACCTTTTTAATTCAATAAACGGCTGATACAATACTTTTTCAGCAATCTGCGTAATGAAACAGGATTTATATAGTTTCACGGAGCTAGTGAATAACAAATCACGTCAACCGGCTTTGGGCATCAACAAATACAAATAAGGAGATGCACAATCGTGACGACACTTAATATCAATGACGTATAACGGCTGACGAGTACACATAACTGGCCCGCTGCATATTACAGTGTTCACCTCTTTATACCCTTGTATGTACTTGCACGTAAATCAAGAGTCTAAACTGATAACTTTTGTACACTACTTGTACTTACTGCGAATACTGATGACGAGTCTGAAAATAACTTTGTCCTAAGTGTTGCTTTAAAATGACATTAAGATACAAGTCACTGTCTTCCGCAACGTTGTCATCACCTTCGATGCTCAAAATATACTTGCTCTTAGGTTTAATTTCGTAGTACAAATATTTCCAACTGGTTACGGAGAATGAATTAAACACATTCACTCTGGCTGCGAGCATATAACATAGAGAAACTATTTTTAAACAATACAGCTACTACCAACCTTCAGTCGCCGTCGTTTCATATGGCTAGTTCTATTTATATTAATTTCTGCTACTTAACTTTCTCCACGTGTGAGGTTTTTACTCCCCAATAAGAACGATACTATGAAATTTATATTTCTAACCTCATTTATGGTTTACATACTGTCTTTTCAACGTTATTTTTCCTTTTTGTATGGCCTCGAACAATTGCGAGCAAATCTCTCTCCCCACTTCGTCGTTCTAACGAGAAAATTTTAGAACCAACCTCATATCCGGTTCCGTTAGTTTTTAACGCTCAGCAGCTATTTACTGCACCGAGAGTGTCATAATGTTATGACAGAGATACAAGATGAGTAATATAACAAGAAACGTCGTACATACATAATAATATACACAGAATACATCTTTTGAATCCTAAAATAGTTATAAATGTGTGATTAAAACTTTATACAAATTATTTTACTTTTTAAATTTTGTAAAAAAAAATACTGTGGCGAGACACCTATGGAACGCATACCGTTACAAACTGTTGAGATGTCCTGTGGATATCTGTTGGTCATAAAGGTGCAATGATTTGCAAAACAATACGATTTCTTACATTATTTAGAGAGCATCTTTTTCTATCTTATATGTGAAACAAACCCTTTGAGATAAAGTAACATCCTTCTTCGTTTGTTTTGATATTTTGAAACAAGTAAATTTAAATTTGATCTTTTCTTTCTTTCCAATTCCGTCCCAATATCATTTGAAACGATAACTGAGGAACTACGAAAAAATCGAATGAAAATTTTCGGCTTTTAATTTCATATTGTGCTGTAATTATTTCGCAAACATTTCCCGAGACGCAAGATTTAAAACAGAATTGCATCTTCTAAAAATGGTCCAATTTTTCTTCAAAGTTTCAGATATCTCTGAATTCGTCTTACCAATATTAGCTACTAAATTAATCAAACAATTTAGGTTCTGATTGTAGAATTTCCTGAAGATAATATTGTCTCGTGCGTGACGTCGTGAGTGTAGTAAAAAGGTTTCCTTATTTCCTCTTCTATCTACGAAGTTAGCAACGTTATTATTGTCTCTATTTCGATATATACACTAGGAGGCAATATGATTACTTCTCCTATAGGTACGCACTTGATTGGCCTCGTCTAATCTGAAGTCCGACGCTCGGTGTTCACTGCACCTTTTTACACAGGGACGGGGTCAGAGCTTGTAATTCAAGGGGTATGATACTTGTATGCTGACGGCCGTGACAGTTGATTTTTAATTTCACTTTGCTTTTCCAACTTCAGTGTATATGTATACTCTTCGAGAAGCGTTGATTGTATGCTGAGCCCGAATATTTCTAGATCTTTGATGATTTCATTTTTTTTCTCACACAAGAATACTCTAAATGCTTCCTTGTACACCAGATCGTATCCAAAGTCTCCCATTTCACTACATGTATTTCGCATTTATGTTCCTGTTTCTTTGTCTGTCTCTCTTTGAAGTTCATTATTAAGCCTCCTATACATATTTTTGCCTTCTTCTGTACCTGCCCGCTTTAACTTGTGTCAAAATTTATTTTCTAATCCATTCTTTTTTTTATCTTTTCATGGTATCCTATTACTGTTTCTTATGTGTCAAGCAAATAGTGCCTAATAAAGTACTATCCATGAGTATATTCAACTGTTCCTATCGTATTTGAGTAATTTTCTTCCAATTTCTCCGCACATTTATCTCTCATTTCCTCTTTTTTCTGTATTTTTTTATCTATATATTTTCAACTTTCTGTCTATTTCTGCTGAGAATGAATTATGGTCGAAGTGAATAAGAGGCTTTGCATTCTGGAAACAATTTCTTAATATATCCTGAATTAGCCTGGAACCTATCCTTGGATAGACCTGTCCAGACCTGATGTTATTTAACATGTTTTCCACCACCATTGGCTGTTGATTAAGGAAGTCTACTAATCTCTGAACTCTTGGGTTTCTCTTTCCAAGTCCATATTTTCCAACTCATTTTCCATCTTGCCCTTCATCTACTACTCCATTAAAGTCACTCTTCATAAGATACATATGGTCTTCTGTTCTCTGAATCAACTCCTGCGTAGTTTATTTCGACCTCTTCTTTCGGAAAATTAATTCCGGATATTTCGATCTTTTTCGGATCTATGTGTATGTGAGGATGTACCTAGGTATATCAGATCTTTTCTTTTTCCTTTCACTCCTACTAACATCATGAGCTCATTGGTGAAGTCTACTTTTGCCATCTAGACGCTTTCCAATGACTACTACTACTTTATTGCTTCCTTCTCTTTCCGTCACACAATTGCTAATTCTTGTACTAGGGGGTATCGTAAAGTTTTAATTATCACCCGGAAGCTATTGAGCTATCTGAATGAAATTTTGCCAGTGTATTTAGTGGTTCTTATGTATATTACGGAGGAAAAGTTAATTCCTTGTGTCTTTTCGGTTCTTTACACGTTGTATTAGATGTCAGTAATCTGCACGATGGAGAAAATTGAAACTCGCAGCGAGATAGAGTTCCTGGATTTGAAGTTGAACCGTGCCCGGCAAGTTCATGGTGAAATGATGGCTGTTTATGTAATTGATAGCCTGTCATATGACACTGTTGTGAGGTAGAAAAGGAATTTTCAAACTGGCCACATGTCCCTCACAGACGATCCAGAAGTGGAAGACCATCACTCAAGGACGATTCTGCCACAGTGAAGAAGACGGAGCACTTTATCCTATTAGACCGACGAGAAACCATCCAAATAATCATCAATGAGACTCATCTTAGTTACAGCAGTGTGTGGAAAATTATTCACGACCAACTACTCATGTCTAGGGTCACTGGATGATGTGTTCACCAAAGGTGTCGTTTCCATACGGACAATGCACCAGCCTAGTGAAGTTGCGGTTGAAAAATCAAGGTACTATGGCATTGAAATCTTGCAATATTTTCTCTCTTTTCCCGGTATCGTCATAAATAGTTTTTGTTGTTTTCAGAGATGAAAAATTCATTGCGGGTTCGGCGATTTAACGACAAAATGACGTCGTCATTCAGCTAGTGGGACAGTGGTTTTCAACACAATCTACAGATTTCTACAATGACGACCTGCGGAAGGTCAAGAAAGGACACAAGTTCAGTTTTCCCTCTTAATGAACATAAGGACCACTAAATATACTGTAAAAAATTCATACACATAGCTCAATAACATCCGGGTGATAATTAAAACTTTACGATACCCCCTCGTAGGTTCTTCTTCAAATTCACTTCTAGCTCGTGATATCATTGTTTTCCTCATACACAATGCCACGTACAAATAGCACAGTCAATCTCAATAATTTTTGAGTGCCCCAAGTACAATGATAAATTAAATTAAGGTTAATGTAAAGCAACGATCTTCAACAAAAGATGGAAACACTATCTCCGTATATGTCTAAAGTATTTTTATCGTTGCTCAAAATTTCAATGCTGCTGCTACAAATTCAAGCTTAGAGAGTTTTAAATTTCAGGGTAGAAAGTTCATAACCAATTCGAGAGTACGATCAATGTCGATTTTTTATTTTCGTTTTTCTTCATTGTTGAAATCGCTTGATTGTTCTTGTGAATATCAAAACCTATAACAATAAAGCTCTTTCAACAATGAATAAGAAAGGAAATTAAAAACCAGCACAGATGAACTCTTGAATTTGTTATGAACTTTATTCCCTGAAAGTTAGAATTCTCTAGGCTTGAATTTGTAGGAGCAGCATTAAATTTCGTGCAGCCATAAAAATACATTAGACATATATGGATGTAGTGCTGCCATCTTTTGTTGGAGATCGTTGATTTACATTAACCTTAAGAACGCAGTACTTATGTGATAAGGCTCTGTATGTTATAGAATACAGATTAAAATAAAAAGTCCAGAAGAGTTAATGAATAAATAGTAAAAATTAATTAAGAAAGGGAATTTTAAGTTCTAAGACGTCTAAAACTCCCAGATAAAGTTGAATTAAGAGAGAAGTACTTGAGTTATAAGATGCTTATTATGTTATAAGATCCAAACAGGAAAAGATTAAAATAGTGATTATATAATTAAAATCGAATTAAGAAAGTGTTGCTTAAGAGTACTTGAATAAAAGATATGTATGTGCCTTATAAGATCGAGATAGGAAAGCGTTAAAAGCCTAAACACAACAGTAAAATTGAATCAAGAACCGTACTTATATTTCATTCACAGTACTTACAGTTAACGTTTGTGTTTGCATGGAGAAAAGAGAAGCTAAGCCAAATTATTTTTGACACACAGCGTGGATAAAGCTGGAGAATTTAGCACATTTCAACAGGTGATGAAAAATCTGGAGTTCAGGGAATATTAAACGTTGGTTTTGAATTGCGTGAACATTTTTATAACTCTTACTTTCCTAGAACATATATTTCTTATAAAACAAACATACCTGAAAGAGGTTGAAGTTAGAACCATTAGTTTCAAATTCTTGCTCTGAAAGCTGTTTATATTACTAAGAAAATGATGTGAAATGCTTGAGTTTTGTATTTCCTTATTTAATAACATATTCACTATATATATAGTGTTCTGAAAATATACTGATATGCACCTGAGAAATTTGGACAGGTCAGAAAATTTGTTTTGGTCAAATGAGTGAGAACTCAATAGCTTTCAAGACAAATGTATTTTTATTTTGTTTAAGTACAAAAAGACATTTCAAAATAATTACCTGTTTATATGTATTGATTGCAATTTTTGTCTATTACTAAGAGTATGCTTTATTTATTCTTCAGAAAGGAGAGGTGTGGCCACTTACCACAACAGATATAACAATAATTTTCAGCCCAAGGGATGCTGAAAATTTCCATGTTGATGCCTTTTGTGAAATTTCTGGAAAACAGAACAGAATCCCATTACGATTGCAAGGGAGAGGCTTAGGACCTCGAATTCGATTCAATCTTGATGTCCTTGATATTGACTATACATATCAGCGCTCGGAACACGTCTATGAGGTACGTATATTGATATAATATAAAACAAGCTCTTTGCTGTGCATTTAAGAATAATAATAATAAAAAAAATTAAATATCGGCTTTGTACGGCTACTCTCGACTACAAACATACTTGTTGCGTTTAAAGGTGTCTACCATTTGGTTAGGTTGAAGAAGTGGAGTGGTACACAACGTGAATTTGCCATCAAGGCTTATTACCAAAACTGCGATAGTTTCGTGGCTGCATAGTTTGGGATATCGCGTACCAGTCTCAAGCTGAATATTGCAACTTAAATTTCGATCTATATAAGATCCAAATGGTTCAGATATTACAGAAAAGTAACAGAAGAAGTCATATGAACTTTTGCCGGCGATTCTACAATTTATCAATACTAATGAGGATTATCATCCATTATCTGCGGATGAGTGATGAATCATATGCCCAGCTATCGGAATATGTTAACAAACAAAATTGAGCTGAACATAATCCCCAACAGATACACCAGAAACTTCTACAGAGTACCAAAATCAATGTCTGATGTGCCATATTCTTGCATGGAATCATTAGTCCTTTCTTTTGCGAGGACTTCAATGGTCAATTTCTTACCGTTAATGATGTCCTTGCGTTATTGCACAATGATCGGAAACTTTTCGACACCTCTGGATATCTAATTTCATATGGCCTTTCTTACGTTATATTAAACGGGAACTGAAATCCAACTCAGTGAGATACATAGAATTAGAAAATAATTAACCTTTCTCTAAATTATGGCAGAAAGTTAAGGCTAATGAAGTATAGGTGTTACGGTCCCTCTTTTTTTAAAAAAAAACTTCATGTGATTTTTTTTTATTTTATGGAACACGATTATCTGTGGATCATAACGACTTTTAAATAATTTTTGAATTTAATGAAATCTTGAATGACGAATTCAATATTGCCTTAGAGTTAGTAAGAAAAATGCTGTAATGTATAATACAACGGAATTACACAAGGTATTGATAACTATACGTTTTAAGCTCTTAATTGTACACGAGAAAGAGAGAGAGAGAGAGAGAGAGAGAGGGAGAGAGAGAGAGACAGACAGACAGAGAGAGAGAGATTTAATTGAAGCATACTTCCTTGGGGCATTGGAAGATATGGTAGAGAGATTCATATTAACATCTAAAAGAGAGCAAAATGTTGTGTATATGTCTAGTAACAGAATAAAAATGAATTTATTACTATTGATACAGACTCAATAGTCTAACCAAAACGTCCCTAAAATATTCAATTCCTAGGATTTTCTTAAAAATCCTTTCTTATTAAACCTTATCAGATTATCCTTCACTCTCCCTTTCGGATACAGATTTATATGAGCTTGATTTATCTACTTCAAAGCCATACGAACTGAAATCATCAAATGAAAGTGAAACAAAATGTTTGTGAAACAACCAAAACGTGAATTATTGTGTTTCGTATATTGAACTAAAATTACTTTACAAAAATATGAAAACCTAATTAATTAATTAATTTAACGATTAATCTGATGATAAGTTGCAACGGAATAATTCGACAATGAATAATCATTATTTGTACTTCATGTGAACTGTTAAAAATACTGTTAGAAGTATCGTTTGATACGAAGGTGGATTGCACCATATATTGTAATTCACTCATCACAAGATGGCCGACAATACAGACATTATAGCTCACAAAAATCCTAACTCCTTTCTCCCACCTCCTATCCTATCCTTTGACGCACTTGTCCTCTTGGTAACCTTTGATATTTTACTTAAAACCCTCGATCACCGTAAGAGATGAAAATAACTTATTCCCAACTCGACTAAATCTCCCACCCTTCACTCTATTTTCTGTTTAGAAATAAGGAAAACTGTAATCGAAATTTTCATAAGAAAGTTGCTACGTGGACTATTAAAAAAAGACCTTTATTTATAAGAAAAATAGACCTACATCATGGAGACTTTACTTATTTACCTTTACTATTCTATGCATTATGTTTGAGGGACTATTTGGTCATTTTTACGAAAGAACGTGATGAAACTACGATATTCCTAGAAATGTGTGAAATTCATTTTATATAAATTGGACGCTTATTTTGCAGGCTGCTGTACCGTACCGTTCCCTCTTAAGGAAGACATTTTCTGGAGTGAAATATCGAAGTAATCCCAGGATTAAACATACAAATCTAGAAAAAACGTAAAAGAGCAAATAAGACTGTACCATTGTCCGGAAAATGAGAACAGCGCGCTTTGCCAACATTTTTAATATTCAGTATATTTCTGAATGCGTTAGAATATGCGATTTTAAAAATTAAAGGGGACAAAAAGGGACTATCATTGAATAGTTTGAATCAAATGTTCGTATACGCGGATGATGTAGATTTAATAGGGGACGATATAGATGCACCTCAAAGCAACACCGATGTCTTAGTAGAAGCGTGCGATGAGATAGGTCTGCAGGTAAACATAGATAAAACAAAATACATGATAACAAGCCGAAACACAGGGAATGAAGGAAACAAAAACATAAGAATTAGGGATGAGGTCATAGAGAAAGTAAACAAATTCAAATACTTGGGAGCATACGTAACAAGCAGAAATGAGGTTACGGAAGAAATAAAAAGTCGCTTAGTATCAGGGAACGCATGTTTCTATCCAGTCCAAAAACTTCTAACATCGCGATTAATATCAAGGAAATTGAAAATATATAGAAGGGTTATTCTGCCGGTAGTACTTTACGGTTGCGAAAGTTGGAGTACGACCCTAGCAGATAAACATAAATTACGCGTATTTGAAAATAAGGTTTCGAGAAAGATATACAGCCGAAACGCGACGGGATGACTGGAGGGTGGAGGAGACTGCATAATGAACTCCACGGACTGTACGATTCACCAGATGTAAAAGTAATGAAATCGCGACGACTAAGGTGGGCAGGTCATGTTGCTCGGGTGGGGGGAAAATGAAGATTATATTCTATCCTGGTTCGAAGGCCGGATGGAAGGAGGCCATTGGGAAGACCGAGACATCGTTAAGAAGACAATATTAGAAGAAATCTTCGAGAAGTAGGTGTTCGTGATGAAAACTGGCTTGATACTGCCCAGGATAGAATCCTGTGGCGAACGTTTGTTACTGCCTCGATGAACTTGCGAGTTCCATAAGCCCTAGAGTTAGTTAGTTAGTTCAGTATGTTTCTAAAATTTGTCTCTTCTTTCTCAAATTTCTGTATCACTTGTAATTATTTTCCACATTATCCAATGAAAGTGATATCTGGGTTATTGTATATTATTCTCTATTACACCTATATTAGGTTGGGTTCGTACTAAATCAAAACAGTGGCCGGTGTGGTATTTAAAATCTATCCACATTTATTCATATTAAATAACATACCAAGCAAAGCAGTTCAACTACTTATTATTGACCAAGATGCATGATATATTATTACACAATTAGTTAGTGCTTCCCACAATTTAAACAGCAGATCGATTGACACTCCAAATCCCTGTAATCAAAGTAAAACATTAATGTCCACCTGCAATCACTTATCTGAATCTCTTCAATACATCCATATATTATTGTAAAGTGAGTATCCTCCAAGTCTGCATAGCGAAATCCTCAAATGCTGAAAATGTAATGTACTGCTTCATAATCTGCAACACCTACCACTAAGGCTGTCTGTAAGAGAAGGAACATAAAAGAACATAAAACAAAAACATAAAAGAACAAAGAACATAAAACAGAAATAACACAAGATCATACATAATGCTCGCATACTGGATCTTGGTCCAAAATGGATGATACTTCTAAATTTTGTCAATAAAATAGTTCGTTGTTACAGATACTCGACAAGACTCAAAAGTTCATAGATACACCTCTGAAAATATCAATCTCAATGCTACGTCGGTCTATATGGCTCTTGAGGAGGGAGTGGGGAAACTTATATTCCAAACTCCCCCACTTTATTTGTATGTTATTGATAATTACTACGACTTAGTGAGCGTTTACTCCTACGAGTACTGAGAACTAGTTTATTAAATACTATGTATCATGTCTCCCTAACAGAACGATCAAATGTATGTTTTGGCTTTGTATAAAATGCGAGATGATTCTTTGAACAAAATAGCTGTGCTAAAACCATTTCTCAGTAGAAGAAAGCTATTAGGATTTATTTTTATGTTTCTGTTCTTTTCTTTAAGTGATCTACACGATTACATCTTACTTTGAAATTTATCAAATGTAGTAGTCTAAACAAATTAAATTAATTTGAAGGCCAGCTTGATTTTCAAAGTCAAATCAAAAGGTAATATTTATTTACTTCTAGATAATTGCCGTTAATGAAGGAGATATTCCAGGAAACCTAATATTTAGAGACCAACCTTTAAGTTGTGGTGGCAATGTGGTCTGCAATCCACTACAACGAAAGATCCTACCTGGAGAACACACAACATTTTATATTAAGTTTTCGAGCAGCCGTGCAGGATCATTTGTTGAAAACCTCTTGTTTGAGATAGAAGAATCTACTGAAATAATGTCATTTATACTCAAGTAAGCAAACCAGTTTATAAAATAGATTGAGGCAACTTACGATCTAGATATGAATGAAATAGGCATGCAAATTACAAATAGGCAGTTTAATAAATGTTTTGTGCTTATTATGTATTTATTTTTTGTTTACTAATTACAAATTGCTAACTGTTTCGTTCTAACCTCCTTACTTATTCTAAAATTTGAACACCTTGGGTTTAAAGCTGTGTTAAGTTACGATAGAACAAAGGGATTATATCTCTACATAATATTGTAATGTGTAGATCTACTTGGTAGTATGAAAGTGTAATTAGATAAAATAATGTGTTAATGATCTATTTATGTTCAATAACTGAAGACAAATTTTGAATCTCTGAATTCGACATAATACAAGAATGTGTAAGCGAGCTCTCTATTAGAATAATCTCGATACCTTGCGTTTATTATTAAACTCCATTATCATTTGTCATCGCTATAACTTGTAGTGTCGTTAAAATGACAGATAAGTACAACTTTGTGATCCTACTGTATGGAAGTGGTGCTCCAGAACGCAGTACGACTAGCTCCCATGTTAGTTAGTTTAAAGTTAGTGTGTTGGTAGAATTTTAAAATACCCATATATTTTAGTAGTCAAAGTAATTAACTCATTAGTTTAATAATTCAATATAGTGTAAACATGTCAAAGTTATTTTCTTTTTGTACTTCAAGAACTAACTGTGTGTATTTAACTTCAACCTTGAATATTTCATTCAAAACATATAGGCAATCATGTTGACGTCTGAACACACTTCAATTGTCGGGGTTCGGTCATGCAGGAATGTTTTATTCAATAGCACACTCAAAAGTTCCTCTAAGTATAATTAAAAAATAAGTATCAAATAACATTAGCAATGTATTAAACTTCTTCCTTTGGCGAAAATATAAATATAGCAATAACACTCTACATGAGTAAAATATTTGGTCTTAATATTATAGTGAAGATTATCTTTTAGATAAAAATTATAACACTGTTTAGTTAATATATACATAAAATGTTCAAGGTGGAAGGTTTTAAGGAAAGCAGATCTCCTGGAATTTTGTTCTTTCTGTTTTCATTTTTTCTTGGGACGGATCCGTTGGTCCTTTAGTAATAGGCTCTTTAAACGTTAAATAAGGAGTCGAACCCGCAAAGTATACTGTGCCCCGCTCTTCCAAACATTAGGATCAGGCTAGTATACTTGGGATCTGGCAGGTTACTATGGGGAAAAAATAAAACCATTGATTTTTTGAGGGATCATCAATTTATTTCTTACCAAGGAAGTGATTTCATCTCCCGAAGCTACCTTTAGATAGTGCATTAATATTATTAAATTATAACTTAAAATTGGAACTTGGAACTATCATCAACTTTTTTTTTTCCAGTCCAGCTGGCACCCGCCAGAGGGTTATTCCCTCTATTTCGGGTAAGAGGAGTTGTGGAACTATGAATAGTAATTAAAGGTTGATTGGCTAAGGGATGCAAAGTACATTAATTTAACCTATATTTACTTAAATCTGAAATCTTGGTCATTATAAGCTTATGGTTATAATAATCATTTTTGGGGTGAAAACTGGGATGATATGAAGATGGATATGAAGTGCTCAGAGTATCATAACACTTGACATGTAAAACAGATTATTCATATTCTTCTTGACTAGGGGTCTTGGTGGCGAACAGGTGAGATCCTGGTTAGTCACTTATGAGTACTGGGCAATAATGAAAGTGAAAGGTGATTTGTGAAATGATTCCGGTGATTATGTATGGTGATGGATTATGTTTCAGTCAGGGTTAGGTAGAGGTTTTGCAGAGAAGTATACGTACGGTCCAGAGTAGGGGGCTCGAAAGTTGATTTTGAAAATTTAATTTGCTTCGTATGTGACTTACAGTTATAGTTATACTACACTATTTTTACAGTGTAGTATATACTGTAGATCAAAATTTATCCCATTTGATTTTTTACAGGAAAAAAGAGAGTAAATTTATAAATGCAGAAAAAAGAAGAATTAACGCAAAAATTAGTTTGATTGATTTACCCTTAAAATCCTATTTACTAACTGAATCAGAGAGATTAAGAATAATATTCTACCTGGAGTTAGATTTTGAAAGCAAAAAAGAAAACTGTTTTGTGGTTAAAATAATGGTCCAAACCAAAAACTTATATTTATGGAATATTCTTTTAATTTTTGACATAACTTTTTAACTATAAGTTATTTGTTTTGACCATTAGTTTAACCGCAAAACAGTTTTCATTTTAGTATACCAAAATTAACGTCTGGTGGAATATTATCCTTCTTAATCTCGCCGATTCAATTGAGGTGTGGAATATTTAAATAAAGATTCCATTACATGTTTCTTTTGTAAATGAAAAACACTGTCCATTTTCCAATCACATCACAACCTCATCAATGCAGAACGAAGAGCTATCTTCAATTTTCGTTCTGATCCGACCATTATTATCCGCCCGGCTGACAAGAGAACCACTACAGTAGTCATGAATTACTCTGGTTACCAATCTGAAGCCCTCAAACAACTTTCCGATCCTACATTTTACTGCCCCTCGAGGAAGATCCTTCCTTAATAAGATCCGCACCTATCTCCAAGCACATGGATCCCATGCAGAGCTATCGCGTTCCACTGTTTCTACACTCTGTCCTGACAATCCGAGAACCCCAAAATTTTATGGTACCTACTTCCCAAAATCCATAAACCTGGTAATCCCGGCAGACCCATCGTTTCCAGTAATGACTCTCCCATGAAAGAATCTCCGCCTTCCTTGACCACCATCTCCAACTATTTGTTCAGGCTCTCCCTTCCTACATCAAGGATACCAACCATTTCCTCTCCACAATACATTCTATCTATGATCCTCTCCCTCCTGACACCATCTTAGTTACAGTCGATGACGTCACTGTATACGAACATTCCACACACCCACGGCCTCACTGCCGTTGAACACTTTCTCAACACACGTCCCAGTCCTCGTAAACCCAGTACATCATTTCTGCTTCAGCTAGCCCAGTTTCCGGCAAACCAAAGATACAGCCATGGGCACTCGCATGGCCCCTTCCTACGTCAACCTTTTCATGGGACGACTGGCGATCCAATACCTCAACTCCACACTTCTCAAACCCTTCACCTGGCTTCGATATATCGACGATATTTTCTTGATCTGGACCCACGGACAAGAGTCTCTGGAAACATTTCTACGAAACCTCAACTGCACATTTCCCGTCAAGTTCACCTGGTCCTTCTCGAGGGAACAAATAACTTTCCTTGATGTGGATGTCAGGCTCAACAACAATCGACTTGAGACAGGCGTTCACATCAAACCTACCAACAGTATGCAGTAATCCATCCACACCATATCAAACGCTCTCTTCCGTACGCTCTTCCTATCCGGGGCTCTCGCATCTGTTCCTCTGATGACCTGCTCCAAAATTATTTCAGTACCCTCTCTTCATCTCTCACTGACCGTGGATATCCCAAACATCTCATCCGTAAACAACTGGACCGTGCCCGTAATCACCCTAACTCCAACTGACCTTCCCGTGAAACTTCCTTCACTCCCAACCTTCTCATCCAGTACCACCCCAGCCTTCAGGCCCTCCAAAAGCTCCTCAAACTGACACACTCCATACTCACTGCGTCACCTGAAACTGCAAGAGTTTTCCCGTCGTGAACCAAAATAGTCTACCGCAGACCTCGGAATCTGAACACTATTCTCACTAGAACTGGACCAATCCCGCTCCCTCCCCACAAACCTTGAAAGTGCAACAGACCCCGCTGCAGAACCTGTTCTATTTTTGATCCCAGTCTTTCCTTCGTACAACCTGTAACTCACAAGATGCACTCTTTCCGACACTCCGGCAGTTGCTTACCTTCCAACCTCATTTATCTCCTATTCCGTAACCTATGTTCCGCCTTCTATGTTGGCGAAACTCAAACTCCTCTAATTATCCGCATCAATAACCATCGCTACTCCTCCAAATTACAACTTCCGAACCTCCCCATACATGAACACACTTCCTATCACGGCTGCACCATTGACGAAATCTTTCGAGTCAGAATGCTGAAAATCCTGAACGCTGACACTCACTGCCACAGTTAGAAAGAGATGGGAGCAGGCTACATCTCTATCCTTTCCGCCAACCATGAATCCGACCTCAACTGCCTGTAACTCTCTACAGTGCAGTGTCTTCTTCATCTTTCTGTCTTTTCTCCGTTCCATTTCTGGTTGCATTTTTATTCTATTTTTCAATATTGTTTATTTGTTCTCCCTTTCCCCTTCATCTTCATTATTTTTATTTTTACTATTATTCCCCGCCCCCTTCCCTCTGATTCTTTACCCTTTTATTCCTTCAGAAGCCTCGTACCTACTGCTAACCTTCACACTTTCTTCGCCAAGATGACTTCCGATGCTGTCAGTGTTTATCCGAGGGGTAGAGCTTGACGTCACTGATACAGAGGCTGAAAACGAACTGAAGTTAGAAGGACATATCATCACTAAATGTATCCCCATCAAAACACAGCAAGACACACCTAGCTATATGGTCATAGTACTCACGAACCACCAACAAACAACAGATAATCTTCTGCAATCTGGAGCCTACATATACAAAAAGCGCCATAGAGTCGAACCCTCACGAAATTCGCCACCACTACTTAATACGTTGTGAACGATGCCAGGCATACAATTCGCGCTTTACCAAACACTGCCTTAACGAACCAACCTGTGTCTATTGCACAGGCAAACATCAAACCAAAGCTTGCCTAACCTACAACAACCTCCAAAATGTAATGGATGTACCTGTCATGAAAACCAGTCAAACTTCAGTTACAAATGCAAAGGCCGTCCTACCCTCAGTCCCGAATCACCTGCATATATCTCACCACTTCGTCTACCTGAACAAATCATACAACAACAAAAAGTCATATCAGCACGACAACCTATAATCATCGAACAAGTTCTGTCATTCCTTATTATAGTTTTCCAAAACACCTTTCCATTCCATCGAGACAACATCCCAATGCAATCGAGCACTCATCTGCAGGGGTCCCTAACCCGACACGAGCTTAGATGAGGCCGTGCTAATCTAAATACATCTTATAATCATCGTATTTTTAATTTCTTAATCTGATAATATTTCATTCAATTTTAAGAGTTTTTACGTCATTTCCTTATACGTTATAAGCAATGACTGATTCGTATTTCAGAATCAACTTCCTACAAGTACACCACAGAAATTTTGTACGCCGTACTTGTTGCACTGTTTGTTTTGTTTATTTTATTGACGTTTTTCATGTGAATCCTATTTACTGCTAACGACTAGTGCTTAGTAAATAACTGGTTGATAGTTAACTACGAGGGTCGTTCAATAAGTTCTTAGAAAATCCAAGGTATGGCACTCGTAGAATCGAAGGAGGTTTGCTCTTAGTAAGCGTCATCTCTCACTAGACTTGCTGTTAAAGTTTCAGCTATATCCATAATGTGGTTTCATTTCCATAACAATAAACTTTTGTTTATATAAAAAAAATAGAAAATAAAAATGAGTTTCGCACGGTGATTAAACACTTCTATTTAAAAGGCTTAACACCTAAAGAGATCAAAGCCGACTTGGATGAAGTTCATGGCAAATTTGCTCCTGTATTTGCGACTGTTTACAATTGGGTAAATGAGTTTAAACGTGGCCCTACATCCACAAATGATGAACATCGTTCGAAACGTCCAGTGGAATGACTTCCTCCGAAATGCTTGACAAAATCCACGATATAGTTTTGAGTGATCGACGAATCAAAGTGCACGAGATAGTTGAGGCCGACAGGCATATCACAAGGTACAGTGTTTTCAATTTTTACGAAAAATTGGGCGTGAAAAAATCTCGGCAAGATGGGCGCCACGTTTGCTCTCAGTGGAGAAAAAAATGCAATCGTGTGATCGATTCGGAGGCTGGTTTGGCGCTTTTCCTTCGCAATCCTGACGAGTTTCTACGTCGATACATAACTGTGGACGAAACACTACTACACTACAGGGACAAGGGACACAAACAGTCGAAACAGTGGGTTATTAAAGGTGATTCGGCTCCGAAGAAGGCGAAGACGGTGTAATCGGCTAACAAGGTCATGATTTTTTTTAGATGCACGCGAAATCATCTACATCGATTACTTGAAAAAAGGACAAACGATAAATGGAGAGTATCATGCGTCTTAATTGCACCGGTTGAGCGAAGAAATCAAGATAAAACATCCTCATTTGACAAAGAAAAAATTCTCTTCCACCAAGACAATGCAGGTTCACACCTTCACAGTTTCAATGGAGAGAATTCTAGAATTACAGTTCGAATTATTACAACATCCGCCGTATTTACCAGATTTGGCCTCCAGCGACACTTTTTATTGCAAATTGCTTGGCGGAAAAAGATTCACGTCTAACGAGGAGGTCATCGCCCAAAAAGGTTTCCTAAATCCTATTTTGGACAGCTTAAAAAAGTTGGAGAAACGCTGGGAAAAGCGTATCAAAATTAAGGGAGATTATTTGGAAAAATATAAAAAATCTAACTAAAATAATTTATCTTTGTCTTTTTCTAAGGATTTATTGCTTAGTGCAAGGATTTATTGCCGTATTGCTTAGTGCATTAATCTTTTTTCATTAACTAGTAGTGTCCAAAACTGATACACGTATGTTGGGAAGAATGTAAACATCAAGTTCATCCCCATCTTTTTCACGGAGCGCAAAATTTAGCAGATACTGTTGTATATTCCCTGAATGGAAACGAAATTAAGCTACTAAATTGCCATAGTATTATGATAATGCTTCAAATATGTTCGGATGTTTCAGTGAGTTGCAAGCATAGATCAGTCAATTGAATGAGTTCACTATCTATGTTTTCTCTGCTGCATAAAGCCTTAACTTGGTGGGAGTAAAAGCTCTCGGCTTCTGCTCATCGTTGGAATCTTCTGGCATCATCTTCAAAAGAAGATTTTATTGTGGTCAAGCGTCTGCCTGACAAGATATGGCCGTCACATTTTGATGCTGTTCTTGCTCTGAATGAAGGTTAAGAGAAAATAAAAAAACGCACTGGATTCTGTATCAGATGACACTAACAAGGAATTGAACATAAGGATGGAGGCAGAAGAATTGATAGAAAAAATGAAGAACCTGGAAGCGATCTTTCTGACAACACTATGGAAGGCATTCCTGAAAGAGTGAACAAAGCATGTAAAATCCTGTAATTGGAAAAGGGAATAATATACTTGTTACCGTGAAGCTTTTGTAGTCTTTGAATTCGTTTGTCCAGAATGATAGAAACAAATTTAGCCAAGAGTAGGTATCCAGATTTAGATTATAGTAATGGCAAGAAACAGGTAAAAGAGAAATATACGTATTGGTAGATAAAAGCAAGAATATCTAAGCGAAAGTAAAATGTTCAGGATGGAAACATTCATCTCTGTTCTGGACTCTTTGATCCTTCACCTGACAAAACGTGCAGAAGCGAATTCATCAATTGAAAATCTTTTTCCCGTCTTTAGTCAATTGAAGAACAATTGATTCTGTTGAGCCAAACAAAAAACGCGAAAAACTGACCAATGTGTGTTGCATAGATTTTGACTGTGGTAATCTCTTAAATAATTTTCTCAACTATATTGAAAAATCATTTCTTTAGAATGCCTTTACTTAGAAAGGGCATTCAAATATGGCCCATTTCAGAATTATCACTTTTTAAAGATACATTTAGTCATACAGTCTGACTCTAAACCAATGACTGGTCGAAACTAAAACTTGGTCAAATTTTTGAAAGTGTCTCCATTGTACTGAAAAATAATTTGTTTAAAATTTTTTAAAGGAAATAGCGTTCAAATATTTCGAACTTTTCGAAAACAACCAACTAACAGTCCCAACATCCTAAAAGTATTTTTGCGATAAATTACTTAGAAGTGGTTACTGAAAGTTGTAAAGAACAATTACATATATTGTTACGGAAGGAAGTAAAACATTTCCGAAATATTGCATTTGTCGATTTTTCCTCTAAGTTGTCAGAAATTCTCTATCCGGTACAAACCACATGGGAATACTCTTTTGACATCACAAATTATTCACACATATATGTCATAAAAAGGAGTGACTTCGTTATCTTAAGTAGTTGCTATGATTTGTTAAAAGTAGTAAAGCATACACATTTTTAGCTTCAATAATTATCAATAATGAACTTTAAGAAGTAATATTTCGGCAGATTTCTTTCGTGGAGGTAGAAAACAATACGGGTCTCTTAAATTTCCATAAAGAGCTTATAGAAAATCTATGACTTGATCGGTACAAATTTTTCTTGAACTTACTTAATTAAGATGGAAAGGCTCAGGTGTTTCATGGGGCTTAAATTTAATTTTTGCAGCCGAGCCCGAGCAATACTATTACGATCTTGTTCAAACACGTGCATATGATAGGTGATGTTCAGTAGCTCTTCTCTTTCTCAACTCATACTATGATCGGACAAGAGAATACACTCTATTTTCATTACACAGGTCACTTCTACTTTTCATTCTTTACTTACGGCAGCACAAGATACCGTATTCCTGATTTTCTTTTCAAACATTCATATATTTTAGTGGATTATACTCTCCATTTATTTTTAATAATTCTGCGTACAAATTTCCAAATAAACATGATAACTGTCAAAAGATGACGTCAAAAGCCCCTTAATACTGTTAACGGTTGAAGGATTATCCAATGATTTAAACCTTCAACCTATAGACAAAGATTTTCCATGAATTGGCAGGTTAATAGATAATACAATAACCCGTGTAATATTAAACATTGAACCACATATCCTATAAATGAAGTTTTCACCGTAGTTCGAGAAGCGTTTATACTTTTTAATGAAACTTTTTAAATGAAACCGTTCAACTTTTAAACGTTATTCGGTTTACTACTCATTATAGACAATATTTATAACTTATATCACACTCACATTTAAGAGTAAAGAGTCAAAATGCCTCATTCTAGTTATAGCCTCCAGAATTCAGAGTGATATTCATCCACAAAGTATCTTCATTTTATAGTATAGATAAAGTAACAAAATAATATCTACGTTTATCTTTAACGTAAAAGAGATTTTTTTTTCGAAAATCTCTTTATTTTCCTAATATCAAAAACGACGGTAGTAAAAGAGAAACACAAATGCTTAAATCGTTGCCTGTAAGTCACATGTTGTGCTAAAGTAGCGTAAAAATCAGTGACAGACTCTATTAATGGTGATCAAAAAATCTGTTTTTAGTGACGGGTCTAAAAGTTTTTGAGGGTTAATGTATAGGTTAAAGAAATATTTTATTAAATAATCTAAATAGGAAATTTGGTATCAGTTTTCCAAGTCCTTATTTGTAAAACACATGGTAATTTTCAACATGAATGTGCTTTGTAGTTGATGTATTCGCAGATTTCATGTATGCTTTATAACGTAAGTGACAAGAATATATATATATTTTTTTCTAGGGGCAAAATAATCCATCCTATTCTTGAATTTAATGTGAAATCTCTTGACTTCGGTATTGTAGCCTTTGGTAAGTATGTTTTAAAGCTTGTTTATTTAGAGATATTTCATGTAATTTGAATGCGATTAGTGCAGAAGGTATTCTTTATATAATATTTTTTGTGGTTTTTGCAAGGAATATTTTTTCTATAGTTCAGAAGATTTTTCCAACTATTCAGACTACAAAACATTTATAAAATGGAATAAACTCAATGCTTACTAAATAATTTCATTGTAGCTCAAATAAGACCATATTTAAAATGAACGATCCTTACGTGGCATACAGTCTTCATTGTATTGTGTTAAATGTAGTTGCCCAAATATTTTAATATACAACCTTGTGCTTTCCTTAGGAACCCACGCCAACGAATATTAAATAAGTATATAGAAAGTAAGAGTAAAGGATGAAAGTGGCAGAAAAATATAAGAAAGTGTTGTAAGAAAAAGAATGCACCAGAAATTTGAACGGTTAATATGATAGTAAAATTTTATCTTCAACTGTTTTAGTGTTGCCAGGTTGTATGTACAAACAGAGGTGTATGTGTGAATATTAAGAAGTTACTAAATTTAAAAACCCGATGTTAATATAATAATAGTTGATCAACAGTATTACTTGATCATTATTGATTAGTTGATCAACAGTATTATTCGGACAACTACATGTATAATGTTCAACAAAATACAATCAAGACTTCGATGCTATGTAATTATAGTCCATTTCGAATGCGTATTGTTAGAGTATAAGATCATCTTTTTGTTCCCTTTGTAGCTTTTAGTTGGTGTTGGTCTATATATCTCACATTTACTTGTGACCTCGGGGTGGTCGAGAGGTTAGAGCGTTGCTTTCTGTATGCGTGGCCACGAGTTCGAATCCCACTGAGGTCTCACTGTACAAAAAACTGTAAGCACCGTGCTTAGAAGCTCACTAGCTCGTTTAGGACATTATTGATAACTTTCAAGAAATGTCTTTCACTAATTTTAGTACTAACACGATTCTTTTTTTCTTAATTTGTCGTCAATTTTAACAACATTTGTTAGTAATATTAGCGTACAGTTTACTTATTCAGACAATTTTATAGAAATTAAGACAATATCAACAATGTAATAAGCTATCAGTACATTATAAACAAACAAATAGTGGAGTTTTTAATTTATTGACAGAATTGTGGATAAATTATGAGGAAACTTCATACACAGGTAACAGAATATAAATAAACTGAATTGAAAATGCTTAAAGAATATAGAAAAATAGTGATTCAAATCATGTAAAAGTATTTGAATAGTATGAATTAATATATACAACAATAATGCAGAAAACGGAGTTAATTGCATTCAAAAGTCCATTAACTTAATAGATTCAATTTAAAGCTTAAGCTCATGTATGTGGCCACGGACCGATATGTGTATTCGGTTTTTCGTCAGAGTCCGAGGTTTTTCCCTTTTGTTGCGCACCAATCTCTTTTTCCAGTTTTCCTGTATACTTGAATTGCGTTTCCTTTGGCTTCAGCAGTCTCGTAGTAGTAGATATTTGCTTATTATTATAATATTTTAATAATGTCTGTCTTGATAAAATGACAATTTGTATCGGTGTTCAACTAACCGTGTCCCGCCCTGGCTCTTTGATGCTTGACCTGTAGTTTGTTCGGTTGTTGTTTTCTCTTTCTCAATTTCCCTCTTGTCTGTTTGGTTAGTTACATGTTTCTGGAAGTTCCCTTGGTTTGTGGTCTGTTCCGGTTCCTCAGTAATCTGCTTTCTTGTTCAGATCTGGTATTTAGCGACTTGTGTCATGATCTGTGTAACACCCAGATCCTGCGATCTTTTATATATTGGTTTTAGTCGTTAATAAGGGTCGCGAACACCTAAATCTTCTATTAGGTAGAGAAACACCAAACATAACTAAACACACATAAAGAACCGAGTATACGCAAGATTACCATATTAGATACCTATAATGGAAAACTAGGGCAAACCCGCCCTCTGTAAAAACTAGAAACAAAAAACGTTACTCTCTCAGCTACCTCTGAATTCTTATTCTTACCAAGAATAAAGCAACGGACCCAAGAAACATCAGACACACTATAGAAAAAAGTTATATCTCAAAATTTATAGTGGAAAGTGCAAACGACTATTTCAAAAGGCTACAACTCTAAGTGTGAAGTATCTCACCTGTCATCTTCTACACTAGAAACATGAAACTAGTGTTTCTAATGTAAAGAAACAGCATTAGATGTGGTGATAAAATACTGTAGAACTGGTTTTCAACCTCCATCCGCGAAATTATTGTGCCAGTCCTCGACAAGTTAATACATTAAATTATATAACATATATCTTTTAAATTTCGACACTTCAAAATTGAGATTAAAGTTTACATTTCTGTTTTAAAACAACTAGAATCTAACGATGTGCTGCAATCTTTGGGAAGTCAAATAAACCTCTAACTTACTGGCATCTTCCCGGTTCTTAAAATTTTCTTCCTATAGTTCGCCGGTCCGTAAGTTGAAGAACACTGATCTAGAAGGTAGGCACAGCTACTGAAAATATCTGTACCTGTAGCCTATGACACCTAAGCTGAAAAATCTATGCTGAAAAACCACCCTGTGAATAAATATGGCGTATTGCACTTAGAATTCACAACAGAAAGAAACTAAAAAGCAGAAAACTGGAAAACGATGTAAGAGAGACAGTTTTAAAGACCAAAAACAATATGTAAGATCACAGAATTCGGGAGTTACAAAGAAATCCGGCCACACAAACCATCAGATATCAGATCTGAACAAGAAAACTGAGGAAACGGAACGCATAAAATCCAGCGGAACTTTCCAAAATGTGTTACTTACCAAACGGAGAAAGTAAAACTGGAGAAACAAAGAACTTAAAAGAACAAACTACAGGTCAAGCTTCTAGTTGACCACTGAGACAAATTGCCATTTCTTAAAGAACATTAAAATGTTTAAATACTGTAATAATCAAACATACACTACTTCGAGATGGTTGAAACCAAAGAAATGTGATTCGCGTCTACACGGAAAACTGAAAGTCGGAAAACAGAGGTTGGAGCGTAACAAGAGGAAAAACCTCAGATTCACAAAAAGCGGCCAAACCTATGGATTCTTGGTCACACACAAAAATCTTGACAAGACAAACCGCAAAAATACACATTATAAGAACAAAAACACAATCGTCGTCGTCGATACTCCTCATATAAATGCAAACAAGAAAATAGAAGGGGAGAAAGTCCGTTATTATATAAGAGAAATCAAGTATACAAGTGTGAAAGGAAGGGTAGGATTCTAGGTCTCACATTATACTAGAATAAAGGCAAAAACATATGGAAAAAATAATCATGAGCATATTTGTTGTTTTTATGTAAATATAATAAATATGGGAGAAATTTTAACTATTATTAGTTTTTGATAACAACAACATATTTATTCAATTTTTTTTATATACAAAAGCTAGTGGCGTCCCCTCAACTCGGTGCTCCAAATGGCTGCTTGTTTCACTTACATCTTAATCTGGCTCTGCTAATTTACTGCGGTTGTGGTAGTAGGTTAAATAAACTAAATTTGAATTTACGATAATATGTTACAGAATAAATAAGTGAGGTTTGTACAAGAAAGCGAATTCCCGAATATTTAACTTTCTAACCCGTACTCCGGACAAATTCCTTGATTCTCGGACTGTCCGGGTCAATCACGGACAGGTGGTAACCCTACCTCACCCAAATTGCTAATCTCAGAGACAAATTCCTATAATATAGCAAATTGATTAAATGCCCAACGTTATCTGGGAAACTGTTCTAAATAGTACACCACTAAAGCTGGTAAAAGAAAACTACAGGACAGAAAAAAATGACGAAAGACAGCTGAAATTAGTAAAATGTTCGTGAGAATTAATCTTTTCTTCCACGTCTATAAAGAGATATGCATTCTTCTAGGGAGGTAACCTTGCTTTGAATTTTTCCTTCGAAGATGACCAACTTTTCTTCCAGTTGAGTTTCATTGTAATCTAATTTCTTCATAACTTCTATATGGTTAAAGTGCAGTTTTTCATCCAATTTGTTATGGTATTGTTCAGATTTAACTTTTCTTCTGATTGTTGGGATAGTTCTTGTTCTTCAAGTTGACTTTCTTTTATCTGTTTTGATATTTCATCTTGGTACTGTTCAGTCAAATTCTGTTACTGTATTTGAGCAACACTAAGAGACTTCATAGTATTTAGAATCATGGTCATTATATTTTCAGTTAATTCTCCCTCTTTGTCTCCATTACTGGTATAGTCCTTTCGTACCACAATCTGGGTACCTGTATTTCCTTCAGAAGCCATCTTCTAAGATATCTTCTGATCCCTTTGTTAAGAAATGTCTTCCTAATGATGCAATTCCCCCTCCCCCTCCTTCAGTCTTCCTGGTTACGTCAACGCCGTACATCTGGACACCAATAAATATGAGACGGTCTAACTCTCCTCTAGCCTTGATATGGATCCGGGAATAGGTTGCCATCACTTTTTGTGGGTTATTGAAGTTGCATACTAAGGAAACCTGAAGAGTCGAAACTGTAGATTATGTAGTATGTCCCCATCCCACTGAACGGCAGTGTCGGGTGTGCTACGAGTACACGAGGGAATTGTCCGGCAGGTGATAAGGATGGAGTATCAATTATACACAAGCAGACTATTGTAAATTCCTTTTATTATGGAGCCAATTGCTAACTCCAGAACCATTCTTAGAACGGTATGCGTAATTAACAATAAATATAACTTTCAACTTCAGAAAACCTACCACGGCCATATATGGAACATAGTATACTATATGGCTATGAAATATGAACTCAAATTTGTAATAACTTAAAAAGTTCTTCATTAAAATACAAAAGACTATGAAATTAATAATATTATAAAATCAAAATTGAAATAAATAAGAATTTAAACGATTTCAGTAATTATAGAATAAAGTTCATTATATCAGTTTATATGAAATTACACGATTTGTCTCTTTTGTCTATCTATTGTCCTCTTTTTAAGCTCTTTTGGAAGAATAGGTTTACTTTGGCGAAATCGGGTAGAAAGTGTTCTTTATTGCTTAATTATTCATAATCAATAAGAAAAGACTTTTTATCTATTTAAATCAATATAAAATAAATACAAAACGATGATGAATAAGCATTGATTTAAACAATAATAACACTTCTGGGAGTACTGCCACATTATGTTAAGATCAACTGTTCCATATAAAAATGAGAAACGATCTTCATTAATTAATGAAATAATAATAATAATTATAATAAATTTTCTTGTATTCTAAAGAGCAGAATTGTATAAAAATACGTATTTATCCATTCAACGATAAAAAATCGATTTTCTAACATCTCTTTTCATTACTTGTCATTCACTGCAGCTGTAGCTACAATTTGTTGAACGATAGGGGATACGTACAGGTTAATTTGAAAACTCCATCATAGCAGTACTGTAGAAGATGACAAAATACTAGAATGTAGTTCCCATTGACTGACGAGGTACTCTCGGGATGTCAGTTTATTATGATCTTTTTAAACATTATCAAGGGAAGTTAAATAAAATCACCGTAATGCATGACGTAATTTCTAGTGTAACTAATAAAAAATAATAATTCTCTTGAAAGCCTTCGCAGGGAGTCCAGGTGGACCGTATACTGTGTATATCTGATATAGATTGATAGGTATGTAAATATGAAAATGTAAGTATGATATATAGAAAAGAACATATTTGATTAGTTCTTCCAGAAAAAAGGACTGTTATAAAATTACTAATAATTTACTTTTCAGGTTTTCCTATTACAAAGACATTTGTTGCATATAATCCAACACTAGTACCAGTTCATTTTGTTCTACAAGTTGAAGGAGATGGAACTGAAAGAAGTATGTCATTTGAAGATTTTAGCCACCTTAAAGATAAATGTGTTGTATCACAAAATCCGAAGGAATTTTATATTTTTCCTTCAGAGGGTGTCGTAGAAGCTCATGGAGCCCTTACTATCAGTGTAAGTGTAACATTTGTATTCGTATATGCAGAATGCTTCTTAGAGAAATATATTTATTAACCAGAAATATTTAAGAATTAAGGGCATGTTAACATTTTGAAATGTCGGCAAGAAGAGATGACAATCCAAAAATTTTACCATATTAGGGGTGGCTAAGACGATATGAAAAGATTTATTAATGTTTTCTTCGGCAGAATTTGTGATGCAATCTTATCATCCATTACAACGCGAATCAATTCCCAAAAGTTTCCTAACTAGCCTCATGTGGATACTAAACTAGTAAACATCACACCAAAGACGGAACGAATCTAGAAGACACTCAAAAATCCAACATCTGTAGCAAAATCCATCTACATTCTCAGCTATAAATTCAAACACTGATCTTCAGTTCACCCCAGAACATCTGCCTACATAGTATCTCTCCGTGTTCTTGATCAAATAAGAAAACAACCACCCATTATCTCAGGCAATCAAACAATCATTATTCCTTTAGTTTTACCCTTCCTGACCCTCATTTTCCAAAACATCTTTCCAATTGATAGGGACAAGAATATCTTCCGGGAAGTCATATAGCTTATGAAATCTCTAAGGCAACTTTCAAGCTTTATATTCCGCCCATACGACTATTTCTTTTGCCCGAAAACCCTTTTAGCCTGAATAGAAACTTCTTTAACACAACACTTCGTCCATTCTTGCCATTCATCTCACCACCACTAACACAATGTCTGTCGGTGCTCAACATGGACTTCACGTGTCTCTCATCTTGTCTACAGTCGCTTTAGACAAGATGATTATCACTCATCATACATCATTCAAGATGATTATCTTGTATGTAGACTGTTGTTAATCAAAAGACACTTCATCTTTCATCTTATAGTCTTCTAAAATTCCACCCAACCATACTGAATGATTACAAGCGCAATATAACATTCATTTTATAAAATTTAACAAAATAAAAGATTACAAAATGTTTATAATATCAATTAACCCAACAACCTTTCCTTACTTTCCATATTTTCTCAAATCCTCTTACTCGAAATAGAGGACATAAGCTTGTGGTGGGTACCTTGAGTGAAAGAAACAAAAAGATACCAACCTACGTGGTGAGTACCTACGTATATAATACTCACCCTCGATGTAGACTTTCGATTTTACATAATAGATGAGATATTAAAATATACACGTAGAGCTCACAAAATAACGTGATATCTTATGATTTCCTTCAACTTATGAGGGATCATTCAAGTATTACGTAAGTATTCAAGGGGAGAAGGAGTTCAAACATACTTTTGCTGACAACGGAGAGGGGATCAGAGCATTGCTTATGTAAGATTCTCTTACAAATATATTACTATAGATTTAAATATTCAAACAGTTTTTTTGGACTGCGAAATAACGATAAGAGATTTGACAAGTCTTGCGTAAATACAAGGGTTAGATCAGGTGTCTGCTTATTTGTGCTTACAAGGGGAAGGGATCTAAAATGACTGAAAATGTGTTTGCGTGGATGCCATCTGATTGGAATATCAAACTACAGTATAAAACGGTTCAAAGACTTGCGAATAACAGTTTGTTTTCTGACTTACAATGCGTATGTTCATTGATAGAGAAAACAATCCATCACTTTGTAATTATATTAAACTTATATTTGAATGCATAACGTATATATTCTTCTTTCGTGACAATTACGAGTCGGTGTCAAACACTTTGGGGAAAATTTTATTTCATATCTTTTGAATGACAAGCTAATACACTCGTGTCTACAATTTCTATGTCAAGCTTCCTTGCTCGCAAACAGAAGAGATGGAAAAGAAAGAAAGATGTGGACCGTTGCCTTCTACGATTAACAGGCAAAGAGAAAATAGTTTCGTGTATACCACTTTACTCGTCCTGTTTTATATTTCAGAATCTTATTGCTGAAATTAAATCAGAACATCACAGCTATAGGTAGACTTGTTAGGCTATTGAAAGCTGCTGGACGTCAGAATTTCTGTTTCCTGCATAAGAACTTTTACTGTTTACTTTCTGAGATGGATACTTTTACTGTTTCTGTCAATAAAAACATACAAAATTTCTCGGCATCTTTCATTGATTGAAATCTCAACTTGTTGTCGGAATTCCCATAAGGTATTGTAGCTACCGCCCAGGGTAACCGCCATACTCATTGGGACACTTACATACTATCCTTCAAGATGTCAATGAAAAGAATTCAGTGCCATCGAAATAATTATATCATTGAGTAGCCCTGAAAATAGGTCACGCCCTGTTTCAAATTAATGGTATAATAATGCCCATAGAAAATTTCCGAAACCAGGACTTGGAACATTGACATTAAAAGTTTACGGAAGAAAGTATAAAAGAGTTGACATGAAATTACTCCGTTCTGGGAGAAATAAACTTATATACATTGGATATGGATCATCCTGAAAAGCGGAGTATACGTATATTGGCATAAGAGATTAAACATTTTAGAATTTAAAGGAATTACATATATATGATTGATATCCTAAAAAGATCATGGTATGCCTAATTTTTTTATAATATCCATAACTCCTTAGGTTATATTTTTCAACTTCATTTGAGTATGTATGATTATAGTTCACCACAGGTAATTAATGATAATTTTTCAGTTTTGGCTGAGCATGTAAAGTTTGTGATATTCGAAAGAAGTATAAAAAAAATGCAGATATTAAGATACTAAAAGTGTTTAGTAGAGAATTCATAAAAACCTTTTTTTGTAGGTTACTGTGGTTCCAAATAGTGTGAAAGACTTCGATTCAAACTTAATTTTGGAGATGGATGACGTACTAGATGCTCTTTATCTACCTATTATTGTAAGCACACGGATACCGAAAATAACATCTAGTCCTCCTGAGTTTCGCTTGCGATATTGCTTTGTTAACCTTCCCTACACATTGAATATTACATTACGTAATGAGTGTGGGTTTCCTGGATTCTATTACATCATTCCCCAAGACGTAAGTAGTTTCCTGCTAAAGTTAACTTGTCTGTTTTAAAATGAGAACTACAATGGTTGGTAGAGTATTAAAACTTAAATCATGGATCGCTTTTCACTTCATTCAGAAAAGTTTTCGCACTTTTACATTTTCGAAAAAACGGAAAAAACCGGTAGAGCGACCACGAAGGATTTTTATTGTGTATGTGGCTAATCGGCAAGCCAAACCTATTGTCCTTGTAGATGGTGTGAGAGTTACTACGCAGCGGTGACATGACAGTAAAGGGGAGAAACGATAGTGATACATTTTTGTGGCTAAAGGTATACTAGATGAACAAAAATCATCAGCGCATCTGAGTTCAGTATGAGTATAATGAATACATGCTCTCTAGTAAAGTTGTGTATGAACACCTTAAAAGTTTGTTTTCCTAAATATGCCCTCGCTCTGTGTTTGTGACTATATTTGGACGACCCGAGCTCTGCAAATCAGTCATATACGTGGAAGGATAGTCAAACGTCTCAATCCACTAATCCCCAATTCTGATTGGACTTCTGCTCTTACTACACCTCCTGATCGTTTCTTCGTTGCTGCAATTGTTGAGTTATCATCCCAGAGTAACAATTCTCACACTAACTGGAAGAATATTAGATTTGCCTTGCCGATATTCATGTGAGACTCTACAATGGCAATCCAGAATACTACCTTCCCCCCGTTTTTTTCGTTTTAGTCGAAACTACTGTGTAATATGTAAAGTGTAAAAGAAGAGATTTTAATAGAATATTTGATAAATCCCAATATGAGCATGAAAGTTTTTGTTCAATTTTGAGATAAAAATAATATGACTAGAGAAATGTACTAGAGAAATATCTAGATCTAGTATCTCTATCAACTAGAGAAATATAAATGAAAATGGAAAGAACAACTCATAGTTCAAGTATTTAGAAACAATAATCTAATAACATAAAAATTATGATACAATAATGCAATAATTTTATTTCCAGGCAGCTAGAGAACCTAAATTTCAAGATTTTATTTTTAGTATCTACTTATTGTTGGGTTCAAATTTAGTTTGCTTTCGCTGCGAAGAATTACATGAGAGCTCGAGTTGATAAATTTTGTTCACAACGAGAATTACACTTGTTTTCTTTCTTATTAGAAAACAATAATTAAGAGTTAAGCTGGATCCCAATTACAATATTCGATAGGAATCCTCTGTCCTCTATATAGAGCCTGTCTATTTTGTAATTTAAGTGAAAATTTGTTAGACAACACTCGCTTAAAAACAGTGAACTTTCTTTTTGTTTTGAACTTCGTTTTTGTTTTCAAGGCGTGAAAATATTTAATAACTGTTTTATTGCTATTCGATTTGTGTTTATTAAGCTCACATACGATTCAACCTAATTATAGACAAAAACATTTCAACATAGTAATATGTCAAAATATTGAATTTGTGATCATCCTGTTGTTTGCCCTAATCCACACACATATAGAAGGAATGAATTAGTTTTTGTCATAGTAAAAAGTGATTTTTACAGTTACTGAAAGAAAGCTTCAAATACTATTTAAATATAATTAAATTAGTTTAACGTTATCTTTTTAGCACGAACGCTGTGCACCTTTTGCTACATTTACGGATGTGATATTATTTTCTTATAGGTGAACACGTCATCTTGTCTTAAGTATTCTTCTTCAGCCTCACAAGGTGTTTTGAGAGCACATGGTATAGTTGAAGTACCGTTGACAATTCTGGTGGAAGCAATTGGAACATATGATGTTACTCTGAGGTAAGCTGCAATATCATTATTACTTTAAATTATATCAATTAATTTAAATCATAAAATAGAAGAAACACCGGAGTAGTTCCACAGAGACAATTTAAACCGGTCTTATTTTTAAGAAGCAGGTCTTGTTTTGAATTTGAATTATGTTTAAGGACTGTAGGCAACTTTGGTTCAGGGCGGAGCATACAAATGTAGCATAGATAAATCCAGTTGTTTTAGATACAGACATATACTGTATCTGCCACTGGATATAAAATACATGCTAAAGAACGTGTTTATTATACAGCAGACTTGGGATTTTACCATGGATGAAAATACGGTGGACGGATTGACTGGCTCAATACAATTAAGCTGGGTCAACCTGATGCCGGTTTTCGATTAATCTTGTCTGGTGAATTGGGTTTACTTGCGTCTTATTGGTTGGCCTATACCTGCGTGTGTGGAAGTAAAGAATGGAGTAAGATCAAGGTATTCTCCTTTATTTATGGATCTAGCTAAGGAAAATACGAGGAAGATTTGAATATTTTAAATATGGTGATGCACTGCTGTGCCTATAGATGCACATCGAAATGGAGAAAGGAGAATATGTGCAGTTTTAAAGGTTATTAAAATAATAATAGAATATGACATATATTTACATAAAATAAAAAAATATAAAATTTATTCTGCCGCCGGCTCTCCATATGAATTCTTAAATTGAGACAACGCGTAGACCTTTCCTTTCATTTTAATAATCAGAATTTAAAAATCATATTATCCTATAATAGTACTTCAACTACCGAATAATTTCGATTGTTCGGTAAGAAGATGCAGTCCATAGAATACTTTCGCCAGCGAAACACCCATATATACTATGTATATGACGTTGATTACACAATGGATTATAGTTTCTAGTATTACTTTAGCTTTCGTTGGGCTTTATTTTTCCGAAAAAATAATTCACAGGTTCATGAATCGGAATCATGGTAATGTAATGTCGTGGTGCACAAGAAGTTTAAAAGTAAGGCTCTATTACAATTTAGCGCGTACATGGTTCATTTGATTCAGTTTCGTAACTCCTGTTCCTGTTGACAATTAACGGATCCTCGTCAAATTGTTGAATTTTAAACTAAACGAATTAAATTAACTGTCATTAATTCTTTTAATTTAAATTTTATTTTATTAATGTTGCAACATTTATACGATTTAATTGCTCTGTACCTGTTTCATAGCAACATTTATTGAACGAAACTCTTGATTGCAGATAGGAGGAACTATGAAACTGAATCAAATGAACCGTGTACGCGTTAAATTGTAATAGAGCCATACTGGTATCCATTTATCATTGTCTTCACTGATTTAATAACAAATCAATCTTCTTAAATTTGGCATAAATGACTATTGAGTTATTTTTGCTTTGTGTTAGATTAGATTAATTTAAACATCTTATGCACCATTTAAACTATCAATGAAAGTGTCAATATTAGGTTAATAATTTTTCTTTCAAAATAATTGGTTTTTAATAGCTTCGATTCACTGCTCCAAGTATTGGTGATTTGAATCTGTAACATCAAAGATTCAAATCACTGATACTTAGAGCAGTGCATCGGAACTACGAACCGTTTGCTCAGTAAACGGAACGAAGTGAGTATTGTATTAGGGCTCATTTTCAAGCCCGCTTGCGTTGTTTGCTTTGCTTGCGATTTGTGTGCATAGCCAACTAAAACATGTGGTGTTTCGCGGTGTAGTTTTATTACGTGTTATAACACATGTTTCAATTGGCTATTCACCCAAATTTCAAGCAAATCAAGCAACGCAGACGGGTTTGAAAGTGAGCCCTTAATTATGCACGAATAACGAATATATTGGAAAATCAAACACTGTACGGATTTAGTAAGGATTTCATTAAATACATTAAATTCAGTCGACTACTTTTCATATATATCAATGTTCAGCCACTGGGCCTATATACCACTATGTGAAGTTCCTTTAGATCTCGTAGATTAGGATGAGAACTACTATTTGTAAAGAATTAATCATTTTTCACGACACCGAATTTTACACTGAAAGGACGTCTTATTGAGAGAGAATAGTACTCGTCCATGCAGTCGTAATTTTTTATTTAGATGGAAGGAATTACAACACTTTTGACAGGAAACATTAGTAGGCCACTGTCAAATAAAAATAAAAAAGTAAACAAATAGCCGGGGATAAATGCTTTAATCCGGGGAAGCTCCCCGGAAAAAAGGGGGGGGATGATCACCTACATCCTAGCAGCATATCTCAATGTAATTTTCAAGCACAGACGGATCAATGAGTGGGATTATTTACTTATTTGTTGTTTCTACCTCTTTGAAACATTTCTGAGTGCCGGAAACCTTGAGCCAGGTCAGAGATATACGAAATATGCAAGAGAAATATGCCTAAAAGCTATAAATAACAAATCATATTAACAAAATGGTCAGCAACAAAAATGCCAACTTTCTCAATTACAAATTTTACTTTCTGATAGTTCTCAATTTATAGAATTTTGCAACTACTTGACTTTAACAAGCGTGAAAATATTAATTTTGTAACATCTCACAATAATCATTGGCGTGAGCCTTAGATCCCTAAAGGCCTTAAATAAAATTCAAATTCAAAATTCATAATAATCGTGAGAATATGTCACGCTATTGACACAAACTTCTAATAATTAATGATTATTTTGTTCTTCTTGTTAGTATGGTCAGTGGGCCCTAAATTATTCGAGAATGAGTAACTCTCGCCCTTTTATTTAAGCTTTTCAATGCTTAATTTCTGTACCCTATTTTCACTAGGCGAATACGAAAGAAAACAGGGGGCAACTACCCATTCATTTCCCCCTAATCGCCGGCCATCTAATTCTTTCTCTTCCACGTAGTATTCATCCTCCAAGTAGTGGGCCAGGTCAAAAAATGAAACCCAAATCCACCGCTGGTTATGTGTTATTAAAGAACGAAGGGGGAAATTAGTTCTCAAGCATACTCGTACCTATTGGAGTACTGCGGGTACAAGTACACTGTGTTTCCCTCCCTATAAGAAAACAGATACTAGTGAAAACACACGAAATGACAAAGAATTTCCTCCCTACAAATAACGCCCTGACCTTTCTTACACCCGAAAAAGTGCTAATCCTTACGGCATGTGGCGAGCTTGGAAGTAGTTGCTTGCATGACCGCTAAATGTAAGGAATCAAATTGTCAAAAATAGAGTTTAGAAATCTTAGAACTCGAAACTGGGTGCCTTCCTAATGCCAATCCGAAACCACTTGAATACGGGGTTCAGACTGCTTCAAATGTTAAAATCATCTACAAAAAATAATATACACAGATACATAAAATATTATTGAAATTATATAGACACTATTAACCGTTCATGCTGAAAATGTACAGCTCCCATAAAAAGTTTCTGTTTTCAGCTTCAAATCTACTTTTGTGTCTAAATAAGATATATTGTGTCACGTCACCGTACAATTTCTAGTTCACCATGGAACAGAATATCGTCGTTGCGCCGGCAAAATTTCGTAATATAATTTTCGAAAATTAGATTTTTTGTATTATAATGCTCAGAAAATTCTCTGTTCTACCGAAGCTTATAACCATTCCTCTAATGAAAACGCTTGTTACATAATACCAAAGTATTACAAACTTCTGTGTTCAAATGAATTTTCACAACAGTTTTTTGTGTTTCCTGAAATTTTTTTATTTGAACAGATGCCAGTGCAAGGACGATTTATGTTTCCTGTGTTATAATCAGATTTTCCCCCTTAATTTTCGTATTACTGCTGTGGGAAACATTATTTTAAAGTTCTATCATCTGCAAAAACATAGCTTATTTTTTGTATGTACTGTAGCTAAAACAATTTCAATTTCAATACAAGCAATACACACCAAACATAATCTTTCTGTTTGTTTTAAATTTACTTTATTAAGGAGATAATTGTCTTTTGTGACTACTGCAAAACATTTGAATGACAAACAATTGTACGGAACGTGATGTTCAGTTGTTATTTTAATTGATTGCATCTGCCAGGTGTTCATGCTTGCGCGCGCATAAGCTGACGTCAATTTCGGGCTGCTAGAAGTAGATCCGTCTCCCGTATCTAAATTCATGGGATTTTACAAGTAAATATGTGAAGATCTTTAACTTAATACAAATTCGAGAAATACCATATTACCTTTGATAATTAAATTACAGTAGAATCGTTGATTGCAGAGAGGACCTGAGTGCTTTTAATGCATTTTTTTTAGATAATTAAGAACAATTGTCTAAAACTTTTCATGACATTTGTTTATATACGTATTTAATTTTTATATATCTAAAGCTCTGTTGTCAACACTTGTTACTGTTATTGAAACAATTATTGCAATTACTAGTTGAAAGGCTTTGTGGAATAAGGGCACATCCTATTCTTGGGTTTATATTGAGATTTTATGTAGATGTGAATTTCAATGTAACTTTTAATTTAAAACCATTATAGCTGTGGACTTCACCGAAATCGGTATAATTGGTCGATTTATTTTTATAATTTTCTGCCCGTCTCAGAATCTTGGTGGACTAAGAATCCATTCTACACAAATTACGACCAGTCGTTCATTCCTTCTATTCATAATAAGTATTACCAGTTGACTAATGGTTGATACTAATGGTTACATCTCCAATGATGATATTATATTATAATGATCCGCGTGCCTGAGAGCACGTGCCACCCACTCAAGATGTAAACAAACAATAAAGTGTCTACTACGCTATGTAAACAAAAGTGTGTACTACAAGCAACATAAGTAAATAGTAAAATGACACAAGACATCGTAAAAGCAGACAACAAACACTTCGATCAACCACCATAGATGGAGTTGGTGTCGCAGCAAGATGGAGCTAGGACAGCTGAAGGAGGGACTTAGAGGACCACTCCCAAAAATACCTATAAATACCCGAACATCTAGGCAAGAACTATCACTCATCGCCCGGGTGGTCACCTCTCTCTAACGTTTCTTGCTTATCTGCTGCAACGGGCTGGAGTAATTCTTCATACACATGTTTGCAACGGAACTGGTATGAATCCTTCTTTACCTGACACACATGTTTGCAACGGAACTGGTGTGTCCCCTTTGAACCGCAACCTGTACACACGACTGCAATGGGTCTGGTACATCCTTCAGCACAACAGTTGCAACGGGCTGGTGTCGACTCTTGCCTGTTCAAACCCTATACACACGACTGCAACGGGTCTGATACATCCTTGGGCATATCAGTTGCAACGCACTGATGCCCATTCCTTTCTGCATATCAGTTGTAACGGACTGATGCAGGATTCTAACCTACTTCTCCGAGGATTGATCATCAAAAAAGAAAAAAAGGTCAAGTTTCTATAAACTTGCTATAGTCCCGAGTTCGGGACGCTCATTTTATTAACTTGTATCGCATTTCTATAATTTTGTAGTAAAACTGGTTCTGGGATAAAATCAATTCTTTGTACCCTCTGTTCTACCTAATAAGCACAACATAATCAACAGGAACATAAGTTGTTCCAAGGGAACATTACGATATGACATAGAACTTGCTGTTGTTTACTTTTTTAAATTACGAGTTTCGCAGCTACGATAGCTAATTGTTGCAGAACTAAGACGAGTATTATGTCTGCAACCTAGTCCATTACCAATATATAAGAAACTACCAGATGTTGAACATTGAAAGACAGAGTTGAATCATATAGATGCACGTGGAGAATTAAATACGTACTTAAGAAAAATAGTTCAGTGCAGGAACTATGTGTAAATGCGGTTACTTAAAATTTTTGAATGGTAAGAGTTCTTCATTAAAGTAGCAAGCAAATAACAAAATAAGTTATATTTGCACTGTATTTCTAATAAACATATACATTGAAGAAAAAGTTAAAACACAGATTTGCAAATTGAACTAAATGTACAAAGTTTGCGAATTTTCCCTACACGGAACTACGGAAGTTACACTTATGTCACCATCACAACAAACACAGTGAGGGATTAGTTACTAGGCTTTATTATTTCAATTTATTACATTCTTTTCGTTAGTTCACAACGGTTCGTGGTGTCCTCAAATCTTGCAACGCCAATTTAGCTCATTTTCCGACGTCATACAATGATGAACATTTGCACAGCTACGTAAGTCGAGTGACAATACAATATTCTATTGTTACTTTCGTATATTTCTCAGCGGCGGCTCTCTTATCTAAGTTTGTTCGGTTGTGCAAACTACCCTCTAATATTTCTATTCTTGAAGTGTGTTACAAACCATCTTGCTTCTTATTCTTATCATTTTTTAACTCAGTGAACGCTCACATAACAGAGAGAGAGAGAGAGAGAGTGAGAGAGAACGCGCGCCCGTAGTTCTGGCTGGTCATAATCAGCAGCTGGTTTGCTTTCTGTTTCCTCCAGGTTGACAACCGAGAACGATGAGGTTAAAAGTGAGCTTTTAGGCTTCTCAGCGGGCGGAGGAGTACAAGAGGGTACAGGGAAGACCATTGCCTCCATAAGGCTCTATATGTAACAAATTTTGGGCAACCGAAGTGGACTAGATAGCATACACACACAGTTTCCCGCGTGTAAAATTTTCACACCCTTGTCAATGTGAATAGTGTTTCCAATTCCCACTTCAGAAATAATTTCTCGCAACTATTTTTCTTCTCTAGAGGTCAATTGGTTCAATAGAAATACAGTGTTTTTTTATATTTAAATTAACGAGTCCTTTAAGTTGGAAAGTCTATGATAAAATATATGTTATCAAAAATGCTTTTTAAAATCATTCCTCTGGAATAATACCCAAAATTAAGAATAATAATTCTCAATTTTTAGGACTTCTTTTATTATTCTGAAGCATGACCTAACTTTGAATCATCCTGCCGGCTATTCTGATTAAAGCTTATCCAAATTCTCGCAGTCCAATCCAGTGCATGTTCAAGTAGTACTTAACTCTGATTAAGTAAAGAAACTCACTTAGGAACGTATGACAACTCTACGATATATATTTTTCAATTTAACACGTTTCCAAAACCAGGAAAAGAAATCATGCCTCTTGGATGGAAAGTTAATCAAAACATGCAGTAGTACTCACCGAGCAACCGTAGCTCAGTTCATAGAGTATTAACTTCGCTTTCGGGAGGCCATTGGTCCGACCCAGTACCCTGCCCCCTACCCTAGACAGCCCTGAGCCATAGATGCCTAAAGGTCATAAATAGATTCAACTTAATAGTACCACGCGTGTACCGCAGGAGTCTACGAAGAATAGGGACAGGTTTCACGGGAACTTTTACTTTAATGCCTCTACAGCATCTTAAGGCAATAATTCATCCCAAGGAGAAAGATCGAGTTAGGTATTGATTATGTTCTTACCTCAATGGGTATCACAGCATTAGCCTGCATGACTGACGGATACCTCCGAAATGACGGAGGTCATTTCTCTTTTTAGTCATGCTTCTCTTTTTAGTCATGCATAAACAAAATTATTTTGTACTTTTTAGTACGAATTGTTTAAGAAAAGTATATCTTTGAAAAGTTTTTTATATTATTTTTTTCTTTTGTACAATTTCTTTTTAATTCTTTTTTTGTTATAACCCCACATAATTCTGTAGTGTGCGGACGAATCCATAGCGAATTAAATAAATACAAAATAGTTCAACATGGAGCTACAAATACACAAGTATGTGAATGTGGCTCCCGTTTATAATGTCAGGTTTTAAGATTTGTTTTCATCTGTTGTTTTCATGCACGGAAAACTTCCTTTAAAAAACAAATCGTAAACGTCTTTATGAGGAAGAAATATTCATCAAGTTGAGAAAGTAAGACATGAATATCATAAGTTATCAGAGTTCATGTGATAAGTCTGCATAATATTTCTGTAACTAATGTTACTGGGAGATTGCTTCCATCATCAATACATGATTCATGTGTTGGTTGTGCATGCATTTATTTATTTACTGCGTAATATATTGTAAAGTTTTTATAAAAAACAAAACACATTTCTTGCCAGTCTCACGCAACAGCGTTTTAAGAAACAAAGTAAAGTTCCTTTTGTATATTGAATTTAATTTTTAATCATGGCCCTCAGGCAGCTATGGACCAGGCCGGTATTAGGTGTGGGAAGGCAGGTGACCAGGGCCTAGTTTCAAGGTACCATATCAAAATTTGTCTTATGTGACTCAGGAGAAAACTAGAAAAAGCTCAGCCAGGGTAGCCTCTGGGATGATTTTTATTATTTACTAAGCTAATACTATAAACGATAGCTCAGTCCCATTTTGTCACACGAAACACGGACTAGTTCTAAAGACAATAGCAAGATACGGTTCTTTGATCACGGATCTCTGTGATTATTGATCTGATAGGATATTCTAATGATCAAAGAATCTAAAAGTAGTTTCTGTTGTACATATGTACTTTCATGTATGAGATAATAGGTGTTAAAGATTCTTCTTTTCTGAGTAAAGATAAGGTAAACTTTGTTATTCTTTTTCCAGTATTATTATTTTTGGAATAACAGGACCAAAAGAACTCTGCAAGATATTTTGTAATGGTCAGGGTCCAGTGGTTACTGTTTACCCACATGTATTCCATTTTGGAGAGAAATGTCTGTTGACTCATTACAAGGAAGTCTTGACGGTGAAAAATGATTCACCAGTTCCGGCTACATTTAAGGCTATTTTGGTATGTAATTACTTAAAAATATTAGAGTGCAATTACACTAAAGACTTTCAAATTTACGGATTATTTTAACTACCGTGCAGATTCAAAAGATAATATTTAATGATCTATTTATTGTTTTAATGTATAAGTTAATGTAAATTTTAATGGATTGGACTTAAATAATACATATATTATATGTATGAGATGGTAAAAAAAGGTAGAAAAAGAGGTACCCATGAAAAGGTTGGCGTAGGAGCGTAGGAAGGGGCCATGCGAGTGCCCATGGCTGTGCCTTTGATTTGCAGAAAATTATGGTCCTCAAATGTGAAGTTGTTCATGGTGAGGACAAATTTTTTATGTGATGCCTGGAGACCCAATACCTCAACTCCACACCGCTCCAACCTTTCACCTGGCTTCGCTATATCGACGATATTTTCTTGATCTGGACCCACGGACAAGAGTCACTGAAAACATTTCAGCAAAACCTCAACTTCACCTTTCTGCCAAATTACTTTCCTTGATGTGGTTGTCCGGTTCAGAAAAAATAGACTTGAGACAGGTGTTCACATCAAACCTACTAACATTTCGGGAACCCAGCTTCCACCTCTGTCTCTTTGCATTCTTTACACAAATTGGGATGGGATTCTTTACACTTCCTTTGACGTGCGTCACAATCAATTATTCGCTCTTCTCAGGTTGGGACAGGCTGTCCCTGGAGATTCTCGGATTATCGTAATTCCGGCAATGCGAGGAGCTCATATGTTCCCTAGTCTTTTGACACAGGGAGGTGGGAGACTTTACTTTGGACCAGGTGTCCAAAATGTAATCCTGGTCTTGTATCCACTTTCGTATGTGTGTGTCTGTGTGTGTGTGTGAGTGGGGGGGGGTAGGGGGGGGATAAATCGCACATTTTACCATTATTTCTTTATTTTATACAAACATTTAGGAGACGTCACAGACACGCAGGACAAAACATGGACAACACAACATAGACTTGGCTTCAGTAGAGCTGCGAAGTATTTAAAAATAATAGAAAAAATAATTAGTGTTCCTGTTGGTTCCTCTCAGCTGCTGCTCTTCTTCTCCGTTTTTGGGTCCACTGTGCCCACCCGAGTCCTGGCCGAGACCGAGCTCCACTTCCGGATGAACCAGAATACCACTTTACTGCAATGTTCACCTCACTCACGATCACTTACACTACACACTACACAAAAAAGATATTCGTACTGTTTGTGTCTATGTTTCAGTTTCCGGTTATAGAGACATATTCGCATCGTACATAATTGAAATATGAAGCATTGACGTTCATTTATTATATTATAATTTTGAATTGAAGAAGTAAGCAACTTGCGTATACAGCTGTTCCATTATATGCCTTAGTATGACGAAATTTAGCCTAAAAAGATGTTTTGATTGTTTCTAAAATTTTGGTTAAACAATGATGAAACGTGTAATTAATGGCGTTGTGTTCTCTTACGGTTTCGTCTTCCAACAGTATGCAATATCTCCATTTTAACAGCTCCGATACACAATACCAAACGCTCTCTTCCATACGTTCTAGCTGTCCGGGGCTCCCACATCTGTTCCTCTGATAACCTACTTCAAAAATATTTCACTACCCTCTCCTCAGCTATCACGGACCGTGCATATACCAAACACCTCATCCGTTAACAAATGAACCGTGCTAGAAATCATCCTAACTCCAAACCGGCCTCCCCACGAAGCTCCCAATCTTCTCACCCAGCACCACCCCAACCTCAAGTCCGTCCAAGAGCTCCTCAAACTGGCGCATCCCATACTCACTGCGTCACCTGAAAGTGAAATTGAAATAGTTTTCCCGTCGTGAATCAAAATAGTCAACCGCCGACTTCCGAATCTGAACACGATTCTCACCAGAATGGGAGCATCCCGCCCCCTCTCCCCAAACCTGGCAAGTGCAATATACCCCTCTACAAAACCTGTCCTATTTTGGATCCCAGTCTGACCTTCAAACATCCTGTCACTCACAAGACGCACTCTTTCCGACACTCCAGCAGTTGCATATCTTCCAACCTCATTTATCGCCTGCTCTGTAACCTATGTTCCGCCTTCTACGTTGGCGAAACCCAACCTCCTCTGACAATCCTCATCAACAACCATCGCTATTCCTTCAAATCACAACTTCCGCACCTCTCCATACCTGAATACACTTCTTATCACGACTATACCTTTAACGAAAGCTTTCGAGTCAGCATCCTGAAAATTCTAAACCCTGACTCGCCTGTCACTGTAAGAAAGAAATGGGAGTAGACGTATATCTCTATCCTTTTCGCCAACCATGAACCAGGCCTCAACTGTATGTAACTCCCTGAAGCGCAGTTTCTTCTTCTTCTTCCATTCTCTTCTTCGTTCCGTCTCTAGTTACACTTTCATCCTATTTTTAAATATTGTTTCTTTATTTTTCCTTTCCCATTCATCTTTATTATTATTGTTATTATTTACCCCTATGATTCTTTCCCCTCTTTTATCTTCAGGAAGCCCCTTACCTGCTTGTAACCTTCGCACTTTCTTCTCCGTTTGGTGTTTTCTCCGAACCATTCAGTCACTTTCCCGCCTCTATAACCTGGCCACGCTGTTACCCAGCATCAGTTGGCAAAATGGCGTATCCCTCGTAGAAAGTAAAAACGCTTTTGCGAAACGTTGCTGCCTTTTTATTGTGTTTGTGAGGTTCTGGTACGCCTGTCTCAGTATTCTGCTATGTAAGTACCCTTTTTTCTACCTTTTTTACCATCTTATACATAGCTAGAAAGATATAGATAGATAAAATAGGTGATATTTGAAGAGAGAGGAAAGGAATTGTACTTACGTAGTATCTTGATGAAGATCACATGCACAATTACACACTTAATGATGTACACTATAAAGTGTCTTAAAATTTTCTAATACACTATGAAGTCTTAAATAAATCGAAGGGGTAGCAATGTACCAACTTCGGTTTATGCACACTTGGATATAATTATTAATAAATTGAGAAGCTTCTATATAATGAACAAATGATATAAAAGTGAATTTTAAAGCACCTATTCATAATATATGCATTACCAAAAAAATAGCTGAAGCCATGAAGTTACTTCCAGTAATGTAACGTAAATACGAAATTATGATGATTCTATTCGAAAGTAAACAAACAGCTTACTCAGACGTTACCAAACTTTACTTTAGTGCGTGTAAAAAGTACTTTTTTCCTGATCTCACTATTTGGAATTGAACTCTACTGTGGTTGCACGTATTAGATTTTCATTGTTTTGTGTGATTCGTGTACCATAATCTATTAATTTCTGTAGAGCAATCTATGGACTTATCGTAATTTAGAAAAATCCATAGTTGTAAGTGTGCGCAATTTCTTTGAGGCCGAAAAATAACAAGAACTGAAATAACTTAAATTCAACGAATTTTTTAAAAAGAAAAAGTCGTATCTCCAACCAATATGAAAAGATTACAACTTAACCGATACAAACTCTCCTATTATGTTTTTGATAACAGTCCTATTTTAAAATTGCTGTTCTCTATTCTAATCATAGTGTTCAGTTACAATCCACACATTTCAATCAGAAAGTTTGAGGAAGTGCAGGTAATAAATAATGATTACCTGAAATTTTATGTAGAAAGTTTACTTATCAAATTTATTTTAAACTCGTAGAAAAACAGCTGACCTGGTAACCGTGTGGGTTGGAGCGCTAAGCCAGCTACTCGAAAGTCCTGGGTTCGAATACCGGCTGGGGCATGGTTGTGAATTTTAACTAGCATAGCATTCATAATCGTGACGTGCTGAAGTGAAAGTTACTAAAAATGCTCATACTTAAATAAAGATTACCAAGTTTTTCGTAGGAAAACAGGGTGAAAACTAATACTATCCTTCTTTTGGTTTCATTTCGGAAGAGCTGTTATTGCGTAGCAAAAAGATACATTTGAAAAAGGTGCAGTGTCCTTTCACTATGGAGGTAAAACACTTTCATTCAAAATATACTTGAAAACTGAAAGGACGAAAAGTAAAATATTCCAGTCAACTGTGCTTGAAATCACAGTGAGTTACCTACGCGTATATATGATTTTCTTGTATATGCGGTTTCATTTCCACTTTTGTAGTGTCTTTAGATTTCAGTTGACATTGCTACAAAATAAATAATTAGATGAGCATCATTATTCATTAAATATAAATTTAATAATTTTAATGTATTGCAATGTAAGTATAACAACAACAGTTTATTTCTGTAACATATTTAATACAATGAAACATTCTTACTTTGAATAGGTTTTAGATTATTATGTAATGTATATGAAACATCTTTCTTTCGTAGGGGAAAAAGTGTTTCACAGTTAGCCCTGCTAGCGGACTTCTTGAAGCTGATGGAATTCAAGAGTTAGACATAGGCTTGTATGTTAGAGATACAGGCCGTTTTACTGATACGCTAAAAGTGTCAGTCCAAAATTGCAGAACTTTTAGTATTCATATGAGTGTCGAAGGTGTTGGGTCAAGTATAACTACAGAACCAAACATTTTGCCTGAATATAATTTCGGGCCTTGTTTCAGGTACATTTCTTACTCAAATTACTCATAGTTTGTAGTATGGGCAGAAATGTTCTTTCTAGGAGTAGTAAAAATTCTATTTAACTATGAACTATTTACATATTGTTTTCCCGCAAGCACATACCGGTTAAAGTGTTTTCGCTTTCCAGCAATATTAAATGCACGAGAGAGAGAGAGAGAGAGGGAAAGAAAAGATTGAAATTTAAATATGTGTCTCCTAACACTACTTATTTTTTAGAGCAGGGCGACAACATGGGTAGTACAGAACAGTGTGGAAATTCAAGCACTTTGAGGCCGGTAGGGGGAGAGAGTTTGTGTTTCTATACTAATTGAGACGTTTTGTAATTCCTCTGTTTCACAATGGTCCTACACCCTCTGCTATTCCATTTTCATACATTATAACAGTCTCTTCCTTCGTCGGCGTGATGGGTAAGCAGTAGTGTCCTATCGCGTGCCAAACGCAAGGTTAGATCTAGTTATATACGGTCTCAGAGTACGATCCTTGTTCAAGGGCGAAGTAACGGTCTGGGCTCCCGAAGTGACAACGATCTCCACCGTCAGCGATTTCAATTTGATCCCGAAGGACGTGGAAAATAACCGAACAAGACAAAGATGGGACAGGAAAATGAGAAACACCCCAATAAAGAAGCTTGAGAGAAGCAATGCTTCCACAGCATCCGTGACTCGACGACAACGTGATACCTGGCTAAGTCCACCCACACAGTCAATATATGCGCTCAACAGCCAACTCCCACACGAATTTCTGAAGTTACCTATACCTAACCGCGTGATGAAGCTCGCATGAATCAACAAAAATATCGCAAGGACAAGCAAACGGAGTAAGGACTAAATTAATGAAAGACAGGAAACGAATTCCGTTATTTAAACTACTATACCTGTGAAAAGAATATTGAATTAATAACAATAAAACCATACACTCGAATGAGTTATAATTATTACTTATTCATTCTTACCTTCAAGTGACTGTATTGTACTAACATCACTCCTCGAAGTTTTTATAGTGGATCGGATTATCATATAAAACGAACTTTACTATACCAGCATTTCTCACAAGGAATTTCCTTATATGACCTCCTTGTTAATGTTTGATGCTTAACATGCTGACAACTGATCGCAGAGATAAACTGGTTTTTGGAGTAATATTTCCTCATAAAATTCGAAAACGTTATTTATATTCCTTTTTTATTTCAAAATATGATCATCAATAACATTCATGAACTCAAAACATTCACAGTTACAAACTGTTTTGGTCTGTCCACTTCAAGTATTATTACACTTCCTGTCTGGGCAAGTATTAACGCTTTATTGATCATAAATTTGATAACAGACAAAAATAAGACATTGTGCCCTTTTCATATGAAACACATTGATCAACAAGCAATGCAATTAGAAGTTCGCGTCAATACAAAATGTTACTTTCAAGACAATTCTTAAAGTTTTGATTATGGATGAGCTCACCTTACAATAATTATGCGTGATTGATATAAGCAAAATGGAATATTGATTTTATTTATCATCGCCTATACCAGACTTTCTCAATACTTGTATCACGCTGCAAGAGATCTCTCATACCCACCAATTCTATTTAACGAAACTTCGTCAAACTCTTAAGTACTATTCATATACTGAATAATTTATTCATAGACTTTTTTTTTCCTTAATTTTCTTTAATAAAATTCGGTATCTCAACATCCAGACATGGAATGAACAACAAATTTACAGAATGCGCTCAACGCAACGTAATCTGGAAGTCCACCAACTTACAACAACGAGAAGCAAAGCAAAATGCCTCAACTACCAGAAATGGAATAAAGAAATCTGACCTAATCCAGTCCTCAGCTACAGACGTGGTTCGACTAACTTTTCTGTTACGCATTTATGATTAAAAGCATCAATCTGTAACCTAGTATGCTAATGCAATACACACTGGTAAGCATACCCAAGTCTGGTTCTTATACATACACATGGAATATTAGTGCTATGGAACAAATTATCCGTACACGACTCTGCAAATATACAGTTTGCTTTGTGAGTTTTGCCATTATTACAATAAAATAAAATTGCAAAGTGTTCATATACATATTAAATCCTCATTAAATGTCCTTGATTTATTTGTCTATATTCGGACAATATATCAATGCTATCCTCAAAGCATAAAGAATATTTATCCTAGGCTAACGCACTGTCGTTGCCGCAGTATGCACCCGTTCAATTCTCGGAATGCAATTTTCGCTCCCACGTTTCGTCACAGGTACACTTAACTTGTTTATTATGAGATACAACTTAATAAAAGTTTCAAAACAATACAATCCATATGCTTTCTCTCGCACCTTGGATGTACAGAACTAAAGTTTACCCCTCAACGTACTCGACCTTGACACGCCGTTGAAGTATTGCTAGTTATTTATGTTTGATGCGTGCATACAACGTTTATGCTACATAAATTGATTCATTCACTCGAGTTTGACTCATTGGCTTGTCGGCTTTGACAGTCAATTGACGATGAGTGTTCATGAACTACGCTAAACAAGCTATAACATGTAATGGCTAACATGGAAGTTGCTTAGTCATCTGACACCTAGGCCTATACATATTTTTTACGATACATACTGGTTTCTGGACACCGTTCCATGGACCACAATACTATTACCAGCCTTCATGCGCTCCGTATCTTCGACACCCTCTTTGTCGATACTTTAATAGGCATGCGACTTTGTACTATGTCGTAGAATGTATAGTCAATTAAACAAAGAATAAATTGTTACCTGGTCCGCGCTGCACTTCCGATGTATACGTTGATTAACTGCTACTTACTTCTTCCATCAACAGAACCTCGTTCCACGTAATATGAAGTAAAATACATCCCTTACTTATAGCTTCCGAGAGAAACTTGAGAAATTATGTCCTGCGAAACGTGCTTGATTCCTACGTCTTTGTTCCAAAACGGGACACGGCGAACATATATCACATCTCATCTTCCACCATCCAGATCTTTGGGCTTTTACTTTCAGTTACACGACGTTTGGAAGGAAACTTAATTATATATGCAGTTACAGTCAACGCAGCTAGACGACCTTAATATAGCCATTTATGTTTACGCATTCGCTACTTTTTCTTAGAATGGTTGACATCCTGGAAGTTAAATCTGATCTCTCGAACTCCGCGTTCGAGATTTTCGATATAATCAGTGTGTGTAACACCAACTCTGCTTCGATGCACACACCACTGTTGCCACTCAATGACTACTTGTACCACTGAATGAACACAAAACACTAAACATACAGACATTTACATCTTCAATATATTTTTTTTTAAATTTTGGCCCTTTTATAACGTAGATATCCACGGGCTTTGATTCGTACGTTATAACATTTACTGTATGTTTTTATGATTTTCACTGCATGCATTTAATCAGAGACTACTTGGATTCCCCCCACCTTACATTTCCAGATTTATTGCCAAAGATAGTAACAATGACAATTATTCACGTAGTAACTGTTTTGAACTCCCTGTTTTTTCCTGAGCATCGGTAGTTCTGAATATAACTTGTATATCACGAAATTATATACAAAATACGAATAAGTCAATCATAATATATACGTTCTTCTAAAGTAATGATTTACGGCACCCCATCTTAGGTCTTAGTATTCACACTTTCTGTTTTCAATTTTTAAAAATACCGAATAAATCCAGAACAATATTGGAATTTTGAAAAGCTAATATTTATTAACATCTTTGGAATGATTTGAATCAGAGTTTGAAGCTCGTTCTTTTAGCCGAGATGTTTAAAGATCTGTAAAGTAAGGTAGCATAGTCCAAACCTTCACATTTATCTTCAATAGCAAACATCTTCAAACTATAGATTGATTCATTTGATAAATATTCTTAAGTATTATCTAGGCTGCTTTCCAAAATACCATTATTGTCCATATGTCTGCAAATTTAGATATAGTTTAAAGGGCGATTGATTACTAAGTCCTCTTAAAACACATTTGAAGTTGGGTTCCTTTCTTCTTGGCTTGTTGAGCTTTTTAGCGTTACTTCATCGCTTAAAAAAAAAATGAAGGTCCTCAAATCTTCACGGGTTTCGGCCCCGGAACGGACCGATAATATGGTGGACGGCTTTCACAAGCAACTTCCGGCTCAGGTTGACACTCCTACACTGGGCGCATGGCAAATAGCTCAATATTCCCGAAGTTCTAGAAAAGAAACCAAAATTGACCATCGCTCTTGTTCACACACTCCTATTCGTGGTTCTACAGGGTATACTAATAATCCAGATTCACCACCGACAAAGAAACAACATATACATCAATATATCGAGACAGAGAACGCATCCAACGCTATGATCACTGAAGAAACATCATCAACCGTATCACCTACCGTATCCAAACAACTCTATACATTCATGCTCAGTAACTTCCAGAACACAAAACAACTTCTAGCACAACTCTTCAAATATGTTCCTCGCAAAATTATCAATCAGTTCATTCCTACACGAAACGACATGCTTATCAAATCACTTGATCCAAATCTTGCATCATTCATCCGTAACAAACACAGCTTCGAAATTTTCGATAAACGAGCCACTACGACTAATCTCACTTCACAAGGCACCAAGCAACCACCACGAAAACCCCCGATGCTATCAGTAGTCATCTGCGGTGTCGATCCAAGTTGGACAGAAGAAGAGATCACTGAGGAACTACGTCAGGAGGAATATGAATTCATCAGCATAAAATGCAATTCTGGCCCTACCCATCTAGTTCGAATTCTAACCACTTCACATGAAACCATCAATGATCTTTTAACTTTAGGAGCCTACATTTACCTTAAAGGACACCGAGTAGAACCGTCACGCACTGCACCAACCATTCTAATCCGCTGTGAGAAATGCCAAAGCTATAATTCACATCCAACACATCAATACACCAATCAGCCCAAATGCTGTTTCTGTACATGTCCACATTCAACTCGTCAATGTCATAATATTTAACTACCTCCTAAATGCTCCACTTGCAACTAACCTCATCCTACCTGTAGTTACCAGTGCAAAGCTAGACCACCACCAGAACCTGAAAAACTTGATCTCATCGTACCACTCAAAGTCACCGACCAAACTCTCGAACCCGAAATCAACATCGAAAAGCATCCCATCTTAAATCAACCTATCACTATCGAACAAATAGTTTCATCACTTTAACATTACAAAACTTTCAACCTGCTCATCCACCTCATATTCTTCAACAAGTTCAAGCAGCTGCAAAGCAAGTTTTTCAAGTTACTTTCGACGCAACGTACTCGGGTCCATATGTGTATTTTGTTACCATATCACGGAAACAATCTACCTAATCATCTCATCCAATTCCCCGTTCACTTCATTATGGATTTAGTTATATTATTTGTAAATATCAGCTCACTTATCCAACATAAACCTCTTTTTGAAACACTTTTACTCGAAGAAAAAGACAACGCATTCCTCCTCAACGAAACCCATCTAACTGCTCGATCATCCTGCAAAATTTCTGGTTACCGTCTTCATCATCATGAAAGCACCATACCTACATTAAGAGCCAATGGCGGAATAGCACTAGAACACAAACCTAATATATCTCATCGTCTCTATCACGTAAATAATATGCAACTACCTGAAAGTCTCATAAGCACATTCTACTTCAAGAATCTCTACATCACATTACTTACAATCTATGTACGCCCTGGTTATCCCATACCTGTGCCATTCTTTCAATACATCGCTGACAATTTCAGAACCTATATCATCATGGCCGATATCAACATTCATAGTCGATCCGACCGTCAACGCACCCAATTTACCATATTTATGAACACATTTACCAACAGACTCCTACAGCTACTTCCTAAACCTACCCGACCCGTTTCACAAACAAATCCCGATATAGTAATCCTCTCCCCCAACCTCACAAACCGTACCAACATTGAGGTCCTGGATACTGTGGGCAGTGATCATGTTCCCATTAAACTAACCATCCACCGCAATCTCGCACCTCAACCTACATCTATACCTCAACGCACGAATATCCGCTATGACCTCGCTGATTGGAATAACTACAGAAGTTACATCACCAGTCATCTACAGAACGCTAATAAACCAACTACAGAAGATGAACTATATTATACACTGGATAATATCACTACCACTCTTCAAACCGCCTCAGCTCATTATATACCTACTACAACATCCCCACCTCACCGACCAAAACTCCCGGTCAAGACAGCACTTCCGAGACTATATTAGAACCCGTAATCCAGCGTCACTACATCTACATCGACAACTTCAACGGACTGTACATAATTACCTGAAGGCCTACAAGATTCGGTAATGGATTAAAATCTGCAACCAACTAAGAGACACTGCACATCCAACGAAATTTTGGAAACGCTTCAATTCTCTAACTGGAAAGCGTACTGCCACAACGTATCCGTTGCTCCAGAATAATGAACCACTACAATCAGATCAAGATAAAGCGAACGCTTTCGCTACTCATCTTCAGGAGATATTCACGCCGCCGCATACCGTCATCGCTAGAAATTACCCTGTTCACCGCATCAACCTCAACGCACCAGAACTGCAGCCTAACGCTGAACATCAGATCAACGTAGAGAAGCAACTTACATCACAGATCACGGTCCTGGACATACCACTAGAACTGCTCACAAAAGAAATACCGCTCCTAGATTGGACGGTATCACATATAGGCATATACGAGAAGGATCTCATAAACTACTACAACTGATTGCTGCTATCTTCAACTTCGTACTACGAACAGGATATATACCAACCACCTGGAAAACTTAAAAAACTCTCATGTTCCTTAAACCTAACAAATCTCTCAATTCAGTTACATCCTATAGACCAATACAATTAACCCTCACCCTTGGCAAAATCCTTGGACGCATACTGGTCAAACGTTTCTACCTACACCTCCAGGAACGTCACTTGTTGCCAGACCATCAGGCAGGGTTCCGCCCAGCATACAGTATTCAGGACCAACTCCTTCGTCTCTCCAACCATATCACGAATCACTAAAATATCTGCAAACCATCCTGTCTTGTTTTATTTTATTTAGAAAAGACTTTCGACAAAGTATGGCACCAGGGCTTGCTCAGAAATCATCATTTTCACCTTCCTGTTGCTTACATCCGATATATTTACTGTTTCAACATCCGGTCCATGGCGAACAGTATGTAGAACGGTCAAGACATACACGGAAAGAAAACTTAACTAATCACCGCTCTCGCTCTCGGACCCCTGTTCGTATTACCGATAATCCTCAACAAAATTCACCACCAGCCAAAAACAGCATGTTCGAAACGGCAGTGACAGTGAAAGCGATTCAGAACTCATGATCACCGAAAACCAATCAGGACACACAACCAAAGAATCAACTTACTCATTCCTACTCAGCAATTATGATAGCAAATTTGAAAATTCAAAACAAGTTCTACTACAATTCTGTAAATATGTAACGCGGGAGAGCATAAATAAAATCATCCCTACTAGGAACGGCATGATCATTAAATCACCTTATTAGTGTATTAAGTCCACACATACAGTTAAATACTTAGGAATCACCTTCGGCCATCATTTCACTTGAAAAACACACTTAAAACAACTTACTATCAAAGCTTATAACCGTAATTCTTAATACATATAAGGTAATCCTCAGACCAGTTCTATCATATGGTCACACTGTATGGGTTTCAGCTCCAAAATCCTTCTATGAAAAATTTAAAATCCTAGAACGCTACGCCTTCAGAACAGCTTACCGTATCAAGTTACCAAGCCCTACAGCAGTCCTTTACGCACGAGTTGACATCCTAAATATACTTTTCCACATTGAAGCTCTACGCAAATGTTACATCCCAAGCAGATATGAATACAAGCACCCACTACTTCGAGACACTATCCGTCATGAAACCATATATGATCACGAACGCCCATCTCTACTCTCCACACCACTTTCACTCATTCTCAGAATATATACCACCACTCTTCCACACAATCATCCTGATTTAGTTGGGTTAACACCTCTCACCGCCGCACACTCTCCAGCTTACATCATCCCATAAAATACACTGTGTCTCATTAATACTAACTGGGCTAACCTTGTCTACCATGAGTGACCCGAATCGCCCCGGGAACAGAATATAATATGCATGTGTCAACACTAACATTTCCCTATTGTGGTTGTGGCGTGTAAGCATTTACTCACTTCATGAATTCATACATCATTTATTCATTTTTTTTTCATAGTTATATATCAATATTATCCAAACTAATAAATGCTTACGATGAAAAATCGTAAAGGTCCCAGTTTTTGATAATTAAAGAACACAAAGATTCCAGAAAACATCATAGACCAACTCCATCTCCTACAACCGTCTATCCACCAAAACCTCTTCCCATAAAAAGGGCGTAACCCTTTCAATGGGTATTTGCCTCACCATGGCAAATTTGATTTTAAAAATGGCAATTTCTTGTAAAATTCTTGGATATTGTTAATTTAATGGTCCTGCAATATTCAGTAATGGAGTTTGTTGCTCCATGAACCGAAATAAAAATAGTTATATTCTCCTCCTAATCTTTTATTTAAAAATTCTCATATTTCCATTAGTTATATAAGAGTATGCCAGCACGCCCGACACCTACGCTGGGTGGAACTTGGGGCACTACTCTCGGTTTAAGTGGTTTTTCATCCTACTTTACTCAAAGAACCCAGAAGATACCTAAATCCCTGAGATGATGCAGAAGGATGGAGATGACTAGCCATGACAACCATACGGATTTAGTAGTAGAAGGTATTGATAAGATTGGAGATATTTAGAGAATCCCATCTCCACCAACACACGATCTAATATTTCCTCCGGTCGTTCATTGGCTGGTATAATCTGTTGTGTTTGTGCACTCTCAGTAGTTTCTTGAAATAGTTTCTCTTCATTTTCCAGTTGACTTTCTTTTACATTGGGCTAATCTATATGAGTAATCTAACATTCCACTACTGAAATATTTGTATTGCTCTCAACATTAGATGTACTGTAATCGGTCGTTAAAACCGGTGTTAATCTTACATCCACCCACGTCGTTATCTCTTCTTATTTTGCCTGCAAATCACTTATAGGTTGTTGCAACTGGAGCCCAAAGTCGACACCTAACAATGGGAAGAAAATAAATAATTCTGAATTAATCCGAAACGACGCATTGAACGAAAATTTAGTTTGCGGAAATTTGTTTCTAACATCACTGTGGATATTAGGAGAGAAAGCATGATGTAATAGGGTCGTCAGTGTTGCCAACCCGGTATAACGTTTAAATGTTTCAAATGACACTACGTCGTATTATTGGGTATTTCTTTTCCTCTAGTGATGATAAACATCATAAGTAAGGCACACATCGCTGTTTTCACTCCTGATATCCATCATGTTAGAAACAAATTTCCGCAAACGAAATTTTCATTCAATTTGTCATTTTTGATTTATTGAGAATTATTCACTTTTCCCCATTGTTAGGCATCGACTCTAAGGCTCCAAGTTACAAACGTTCTATTTCCAGAACGAAGCGAATTTCACCCATGTGCATAGCAACATTTTTACTTGTTTTGATGCCAGCAATCACTTCTTAAAATTTGGCTTGTATTTTTAGGGACACCCTGTATATTTTTACTTGGTTGAACTTGGCGGTTCCTTATGTTTTTCTTTCTTATTAGAAATACAAAAAAAATATCTTCAGGCAGCTTGGAACAAGTAACTTACTAATACTGCTAAAGGCACATGTACAGAAAATAATGCGGAAAGTGATGATCGCGGTAGAACATTTGAATTCAATTTCAAGACTTTTAGGCAACCTTGGCCCAGGCCGGAGTTATGATAGGATGAATTGGTGGTATGAAGAAAGTGAAAGGAAACGGGAGAACCCCAAGAAAACCCACGCACACGATGTTTGTCCACAAATCCACATGTTTTGAGCAGGTATCGAACATACGACCCCTTGCACCAAAGGTGAGCGCTCTATTAATTGATCCACCGCGGCCCATGCAGTAGAACATGATATTCGGTCCTGAGGACATATGCAAAGTGTTGAACAAGTGTTTTTCCAAACTAATTTGAAATTTCTTTCAAAATTAATGTGATTCTTTTCGTAAATTGAGTGGCATTAGCAGTCACAAGTTTTCATTGTATGATTTGACGCTTGCACATTCCCCTAAAAGTTCAATCGATCGTTTCTGAAGAACTGTGGCAGTAATGGCTATCTTCTTGACGTACATAATTTAGTTCTTTTCAAGAACCACAAATACTGATCCATGCTGGAAGAATGTGACAAATAAACTGCACTGTTGAAATTTATTTCGGAATTTCTAAGTGTCCAGAGAATATCTAGGATCTACAAAGCAGATGAATTTAACACTTAAATTAGCGAGATTCGTTCATGTAAGATTGCTCTTCCTGAGCGTAAATTTTTATAAAGATTCTCAAAAGGACTGAGATTTGCATAAGTGAGAGTACTGTTGAAGGAATGAAGCGGATAATTTACTGAATATAAGTAATCAACTTCTGATACGAACAATTCATATTTGTTTGTTTAAAAAATATGATTGAAATATAATAATATTTGTATTACAGCTTTGCTCCTATAAAAGTGGAAGTGATACTAAAAAATCATGGTTCAAGACATCATCAACTGTTTTGGGGATCGAAAAGGGTGGTTCCTGTTTATCTGACTAAACGTTTCGCAGTGGAGGATGACCTAAGGTAATTAATTGTAATCAAGGATTCTGTTCAACTTTCCTTCTTTTATTTGTGTTTCAGAATGGAGAAAGACATAATTAACATTGCATATCATGAAAATTGTAAGAAAGGAAAAAGAAGGCTTGAAAAGAAAAGTATTGGAGTCTTACCTGGCTGAATTCTGGATTAATAATCAAGTTTTTCTACCGCGCAAATCTCAAAATTCACGGAGTTCGATTTTCAAAATTGAGGAAAACACTTTTCTTATATTTTCTTGCATAAAACTTATCCTATGTGATGATAACTTACCCGTGATGAATAATAATATTTTGACAATGTCTCGGCGTCGCTAACTGCATTACTATTGCCTGATCTATAAGGTTCTCAAAATAAAATATCCACCTTACTTATACTTTAAATTCACAAGTGTGTCCCATATCCATTCACATATAACGTGCAACTGTGGAAAGCTTGATGTACCACTCCACAAGCTAAAACAGGTTCAGTAGTCCTTCTCAGTATCGGCGGCAAAGGTCTGTAACGCGCGTCCCAAACATATACGAGATATCAAAACATTTCAACCATGTGAAGTTTCACTAAAATTTTTCCTACTTAAGGGTCAGCAGCTAACCTCCAATACACATGATAAATTCACTCTCTAAATGGCATATGCGACTTTACTTTTCAATATGCTCCTTTAATCCTCATTAAGACAATCCTTGGTTGTAATTTCTAATGGTGTATTCATGTGTGTGGGTTTTATTTTTGTTTAATCTGCATTATTTTACTAATTTTTTATCTTTGCACATTTTTTCTCTTTTTTTTTCTTTATTTGTAACTCAATTATTTCTCCTGTATTTCATCAAATGTTGATGTATTGTATTTGTGCTTTGTATTCTTCTCGACAAGGGTTAGGTGGTAGAGCAGCCTCCGGCTGAACCTCGCCCGCTCAAATAAAGCCAAGTTCAATTCAATAACTGTCTAAATCGGTTTTAGAAACTGTTCAGTATATTTGATTTAAATCATGTTTCATGGACTTTTAGAAAATACAACTAAAACTAGAATATGTACAGTTTTGTCTAAATGTTCTTGAAATGTTAATTTTTCTGCTGTACACTGTGTGGATTTTTAAGGTTGTGTTTGGATCATTGTCCTTTTTGCTGCGCTGCTGTGTATATTGAAGAACCTTTCCTGAATGGAATTATCAGGAGGTTGTGCCAATTTGAGACCTCTTCTATTCTTCAATACTTCTCTTTCAATGATAGTTGTATTCTTCTGTCTGGCGTAGTCCAGATATTCTAAACTACTGAGTACCTGAAAAGTTATTGTACAGGGTAGTAATCTGAATGAAATTGACTGTATTTATGAACTTGACATCAGACCACGCGACATGGAAGTGGTCTGTGTAGGGCAGTGCTGGAAATGGGGGAACGTAGGGATCGCCGTTCTCTCAGTAAATTAAAATGTGTGTCTAGAGAGAACGTGGGGGATCGCCAACTCCGAGAGTGAATGCAGCAAACAACCGATGTTTATGCTTCCGATAGGTGGCTGTAAGGTTCTTTATCACAGCTTGTTAAAACTTCTTTGAAAACGTAAAACACACAAAAATATTGCAATGCAAATCTGTTAACTCCACGTGCATCGGACGAGTAAGTAACATTTCAAGAATAATTAGCCGTCATTGGTGGGAGACTTCTATTCCACTGACTGACTGACTCTTTGGTATGAAGATGTCTGAGAACATTCAGCCTCTTTTCATGTGACAATAGACATACAATACCGACAACACATCGTCTTACTTCTATGAATTGACAAAAAGGATGCTGTAAGCATCGGTGTCAACATCAAAGAAGAAGAAGAAAAACCTTCAGCCCTGAATCGTTCCCGCGGAAAATATACAAAACTCTCTCATCTCACCCCTCCCCATCAAACATATGTTTGTGCAAGAAAGTAACATGAAATTTTCCCTTCGTGCTTCTTGGAACGAATACAGAACAAATTGAAAATAAGAACGACGTTATAATTATGATTTGTAAGTCATAATAGTAAAAATAATGCAAAAATGAAGTAGGTCTACTGTTTATAAAGAATGAAAATAATTTGTCTCAAATTAAAGCTTTTTTCGTTTCCTCTTATTTTCAATCCACGCTTTCCGTGATGAGAAACTTCGGCGTTCTCCATCCTTTCTTTTAAACTTGCATTTCTCATACGGAAATATTTCCTGTGTTCCCATTACCATTGTGTGTGTGTGTTGAGCGGGAGGCGGAAGGGGGGGAGGTCCGCAGTAGGGGAAAATTTCTGTGTACCCTTTAGCAGTTTTCTTTTTCGATCCGAAGCTCCCACGGGGAAATAGAAAATTTCAGAGTTCTCCTTACCAATTTTTTTTTCCATCTGAAGCTCCCTTACGGAAAAATGTCTTCGTTCTCTGAGTAAAATATTTCCATTTCCAGCACTGGTGTATGGTAACTTCTATTCGACTATTCGCACTGATTTTCCGATTGCTCTGGAGAATTGACGAAATTGCACTTTGAGGTTTTGCTCTGAATACCTCATTTATTTAATATTAACTAAGGGGGAGATCTATAAGTGCACACAAGAATCACATTTGTTACTAAGAATTAGGAATCAATGCTAACTCATTTTAGCAGCAACTGCTATGAAGCCTTATGTGCCCACTCGCTCCGTCTGTCGGCAACATTCACCTCAGCAACTACTAGGGCTAGGAAGGTTGTTCACGTGTCGTTGTAAATTTCTCGACGAGACTATCTGAAATCCATATCAGTTATCCAGATTGCAGCGGGTGCCAGTGATAGGGACGTTGCCAGATATAGAGTGGCAATTTATATCTTTGGAACTGTTAAGGCTAGGAAGGTGGTTGAAAAGGTCTAGGCAAAACTAGCTCAAACCGCTATAGACGATACACATTGAAGGGGCAGTTCCAGAGATACGGGCGATCCCGGAGACAGAGGGGCAATTTATATCTTTGGAACTACTAGGGCAAGGAATGTGATTGCGGTGTCCTTGGAAAATTCTCGTCAAGACGAGTTGAAACCCGAATCTTTCATCCAGATTGCATCCTCGGTTCCCGAGTTTTTGGGAAGGTTTTTTATCAATTTGGAACTACTATTGCTAGCAAAGTGGTTGAGATGGCGTTGGAATGGTCTCGGCATGACGAGTTCATATCCTTCATCCGGATTGCAGAGGCGATTTCTGAGTTTCGGAGCTACTAGGGCTAGAAAAGTGGTTGAGGTGTTGCTGGAGAGTTCTCTGTAAGACGAATTCAAACCCGAATCATTTATCTAGATAGCAGGGACAGTTCCCGAGTTTGGGGGAAAATTTACAACTGTGTAACTACTTGGGGTAGGAAGGTGGTTGAGGTCTCACCGCAATTTTTCGAACGCAACATTGATAATGTAACTAGGATGCTCGCTGCTGAAGCCTAGCGATATCTTATGTGCACAGCCCCCGCTGGGCTACGCCTCACTTGGTTAAAATTTGTGGTTTGCCTGCTACTTCTTCAAATGTAAGATTTAAGAAAGCACAAAACACTATCCAGTACCCAGGGCTTAAGTTATGCAATAAATTACCTAACCAATTAGAATAAATGCCAGAGGAAAGATTCAAACAAAAGGTTAGGAAACTATTATTGTGATATACGTTTTATAATGGGTTAAAAGTATTTGAAAGTGAATATCTCTGTACAATATTTACTTTGACTATTAATGTGTAAAATTTTGTACAATTTTACACTAAAAAAATGAAATTTGTTTCATTTTGTTTCTAAATTCCTTATATTAAGCTAACAAATAAATAAACGATATATTTATCTAACACATTTTTTTTTTTTAAATATGGGTCAATTCAAATCTGCTATCAATTGACTTGAGAGTTTGAACTTCAAAGAGAATTTTCTCCATATCACGTTCTGCGTGGCCACTTACATATGCAATAAGCATGTAATGAACAAAGTTCAAATAGAACTAGACAAACCTCTGCTACTGTAACGTATGTCTTTTATGATGCACTAGATTAATCATCTTTTTTTTTGTTTTAAAGATAATATATATCAATGTCTAAAAATTGGTTTTATTGTTCTTTTGTAAATATTTATATTTGGCAGCTTGTAATCAACCTGACAAATTCAATGAACTAATGAAATCTCTCATTTTACTTAATGGAAGTAAAATTATACGAAATATTTGAAGGATTAAAATATTTTCAATTATATTTTGTGGCAACTATTTTACTTGTAATGACGCTTGCATTAACCATAGTTTAAATAAACAACATTGACCAACAAATCTTCTCCCACCCATTCGCATCTACGGCATTGGAAGTATCTTCTAAGAGCTCTCACAATTCTTCTACGGTCTTCTATTCTCTGTAGCTCTTTATGGTCCGGAATATCCTTACCCAAAATTGATCGGTCGTAAATTAACTACACCAAGAAAATCTCTCTCTAAAACTCTGTTTGTAGTCTTGTTTTCTACTTATATTCAAACTGCGGCTTGAGTTTTTAATTTATTACTGATCCATCCTAACTTGTTTTCTCGCATATCTAAAAGTTTTCTGCTGTAGATAGCCCAAATTGCGTCCTTTATTTCTAAACTGACATTTAAATATCTTTCTAACTCATGAAAAATACCACAAACACCGCTGCAAAATTTGTCTTATATTTTATTTAATTATTTCAACATCTACAAATGTGCATTCACACACGCTAGTATTTAAAATAAATTTTTACAATACTTACATCTTCCGTGTGCTATCCGACTAAGTTGATACCTTAGATGAAACTAAAATACATAACTTTGTTATTATTGTTTCTTTAATTTACAATTCCTGCACTTAATCAACTTTAAACTACATCTCCTTAATGAGCGTTTTATTGGTTACTATCTTTAAATGTCGATATCTACAAAGCTCTTAAGATATTCACAATAGCTAACTAACTAACTCACTCTCTGGCTTATAGAACTCGCAAGTTCATCGCCGCAGTAACAAACGTTCGCCATTTGATGCTATCCTGGGCAATATCAAGCCAGTTTTCGTCACGAACACCTACTTCTCAAAGCTCTCTTCTAATATTGTCCTCCCAACGACATCTCGGTCTTCTAAATAAAAAGAAAAATTAAAAATATACTCATCATCAACGTTGAACTGACATGATTATAACAAATTATATTTTCCTTTTAACTGTTTAATAGTGAATTTATTTGCTTGCTATATTCTCAACTCTGTAACGATAAAGAGATTAGCTCTGCAAGGATGCATGAGAAGTAAAAGAAGTTGAATGAAGTGATTAGTTATGTTCTGTTTATTTTCTGTGAAGGAACGAAAGTAAAATGATATTAATATTTATTTATGAATACGTCAATTGTTCGTCATAAGTGTTTGTCTTGTAGTGTTTGCCTGGTTAAAATATCGTAGGAAGTTTCATGATATGTGTCGTTAAAAGACATCGTTCGTTTAAACTCCAAGTATATTGTTATATTATGTTTTCAACAGCAAGAGTTGTTTAGATAAATAAGCTTCATTAAAGGCTACATTATAATCTGAAAGTTATTATGTGGATTTCTTGTTGTAGTTGGATATTGATTTTATAACAATCTCACTCTTGAAATAGTACCGAGCTTTCAAAGGTTTAGAAAGATTCCCAATTGTTTATAGTATGTGCACACAGAGATTGGATTTCTTTTAGCTACCACCTTCTAATAAAATTATGTTTAGTACACTAAACTAACTTACCTAGTCTGGGTAGATCATACTCGAATCGTTTCTGGTAGTAGCTAAATTGTATGCATACATCAATATAAGCATTATTTGGGAACCCCTTCAAGCTCCACTTAGGTTAGCCTTATTGCTGGCTCTGTTTCTCCTTCAGTTCTCACGCTTACGCATGTGCGATTGTCCATTTCTGTTCTTTTGATATAAACAATGTTTCTTTCAAGATTTTGATTTTGACATTGTTTGGTAAATATAACAATTTGATTCTTATTCATTTTATATTTTATTCGTACATTCAGTTAAGACTAAAAATCTTACACATGTTGCTATCAATGCACATCTCCACACATTTCCATTTCAAAACCATAATGCATATTCTATGTTACATTAATTGGTGAGAAACATTAATTCTTTATCTCATAAATCCCATAATATGATCTTTTGTGTGAAGTCTTTCTGTACAACATTTTATTTGAAAGCTTTTACAGGATTAACATCTGTTTAACTGCCTTAAAATGTTACCATTATTGATTGAGCAAAATTTGTAAATTATATTATTCTAAACTTCCTGTTAGGAATATTTTCTGAGTAATAACTTTTTTTAAAACAAAGTTACTTACACGAAACTTATTTAAGATATCTTGGAGCTTATCACACTTTATAAATCTATAGACGGATTTTATGTTCTGTACTACTTTCCTTTTTATTACGTGACAAGTGATTGTTGAATGGGAAAACCTTTATGGAGCAAATTTTTACCGTCTTAATTGAACAATATATGCAATTTGTCCTCCTATTGCAATTAGTTACCTCTCGAATAATTATATGTAAGTATTTTGTTTATTTTCATCTTAGCAAAACATGTATTTCGATAGGTTTAGGTATGACTTAGACATTACTAATATTAGAACAATGTGGATTCAATATTTTATGGATAAACAATATTTATATTTAATTGTATTAAACATTGCAGCAGAATTACAAAGATGACACCAGCAAAGCTAAGTCTCAATGCACACGAGAGTACTACAATGGTAATAGAAGCGTATTCTGAAAGGTAATTTCATTCCATCTCTGAAATAATGTTTAATTTTATATTAGTGGTAATTTTCGCATTCATATTATCTTATTACAATTACTTTTACCTAGTACTAGTGTGAAAGATGTATGGTACCTTCCTAGCCTTTTACGGAAGGTTCCATCATATACATTTACGGAATCTTTTACTAGGAGAACGAACCTGATACTCCCTTTTTACTCGCTCAGCTTTATTTCTTATAAAGATTAAGGGAATACTCTATGAGCATTGTATCTCTAATTGACAAGAGCATCTGGTGCTCCACAACCGTAAATGCATAAATGATACGAGAGGATTTTTATAAGAGAACATAAAATCTTTAATGGTAAGAATCTACAGTAATTCACGGACGGAAGGAATATACTGAAAGTACCTTAACCAAAGGACATAGTCCTATTCACTTAATATACCAAATCATAAAGTATTCGAACAACAATACCAAAGCAGAGCGAGACTGTACACAAATTTATCACGCTCCGTGACTTAATCATGATTTAAACTTTGAGCACATCTAAAGTTCTTATGGTAATTGTTCCAGCGACGAAATCAAAATCAACTTGTAATGATGTTAAATACTGTTCATTGTCACTGCAGAATAATAAAAGACTGTGCACTGATGTTCCATAAAATAAATGTCCAATAGAAGAATAAAAGTCTGTCAAAGTCGAATCTTCTTATAATGTTCAACTGTATCGTGAGCTGGTCTTGAACTACGGACTTAGTGTAAAACTAAGAACTATTCGTAACAACACTCTAAATGCTAGTCAGAGAGGGAGTGTTGGAGCTGTTGAAGTCACTAACAGTTTATATTTATAGTTTAACGAAACAGAAACAATTCCAAAAGAATAAAAAGAACGAAGAGTATCACATCCTGTTTGTTACTGAATTTATCCTTGAAGACACCTGCGTCAAAATTCCTTTATTAACTATTTGTATATTGAAACGTGCTCTCTGATCTCTTTAGAAGCTTTGGCATTTCGTAAACGGAAGTTAACTCAATACCAAGCTATATTACGTATCCATCTCAAAACCTGCATAACATTATTTTCTTTCTCTCTGCTTAAATGGAATGCACCTTACATCCTGGTTTGAATACTTTAAATATTAATGAAATACCGCTTCCTCCGTTTGCGTCCTAATAAAACATATCAACCTATTTCAAGACATGTTATACAATTTAACAATATCTTTTATACACTGAAATTATACATTTGAATAATATTGTCCCTATACACTAATAACTCTATGACACTAGTTGTGTAGATTTCTTATCTATATTAATTCTTTAATGAGTACAATTATCAGGTAACATACCAATGTTATAATTTATTACATGAAAACAAATTCAGTTTTTACTTTTTTAAATAAAAGTAACAAGACACAATTTTTATTATTGTCCAAGCAGCTAAAACCATGTATCAGCATAAAAGGCAATTAAGAGAGACTCCTGAATAAGGAAGGTCTCCTCATGTAGTGGAGTGTCTTGATTTCGACTCCAGCAGTATCTGACGTCAGCTGAAGAGTAAGGTATTAAACGTTAGCTATTGTGGATATCTCTATACACATAAAATTTTATGAGTATAATGGTTAACATATCAGATGGGAAACTGGGAAATTTGGATTCAAGTAGTGGTCAAGACAGTGTTCAACTTTTCTGTGCATTTCCAACAATTACCACACTCAATGTGATTAAAAAAAAGGTAGATTGATTATAGTGAGAAATTACCGTAATGCTCATCCAAGACATTCTGTGGAGCTTAAGGATTGGTCTACTATCAGGGCAGCTGGCGGGTGTTAGTTCCACGATTTTCTGTTCTTATTTGCAAGAATATATTCGTATTTTAACAGTTGTAAAACGATACGGTTTGCGTCAAAACTCTGTATCTTGTATGAACTATAAGCAAGTTTGATTAATTTTCCACTGTTATCTTCTTGCAAATCTCGTGGAGAGAATAACATTTTCTTACCTGCTCTAATACAACCTTTTCTCTTTTCTGCTAATATTACTAGATTTATTGATATCGTTATATATATTTTTCACTATTCCATACGATTGCGTCCTCAGACGACAGGAAGATTAGGAAGCTTAAAAAGGAATAAAGAAGGTAGGTTTGAAAACTTAACAGTAACAAAACTACTGCGCTGCTAGTCGAGAAATATTGAAGGAAGAAGTGTACAGTGTTGCTGGGCCATTGCGACAATTCTGTGGTCACATTTTGCATGCAAGTCAGTTGTGGAAGCTAGATGTATCTATTTTACACGAAACAAATTTAGCATTTGAAAGAATCATTTATGGAAGTGCTTAGATACATAAATTCAAACAAAAAATAAATTTCGGTATAGGCGAAAAGGATAACGTTAGATTCCTACACTAAATAATATGAAACAAGTTTCACATATGCGCCACTTTCTTCATACAGTCTGGACAGTAAAAGATTTCAATCAGATTTCTTGGTGACTTACGTATACAATGTGACTATGAAATTGCCGCCATGGCATGGCAACACTACACACTCTTTGTTTCATGAATCCTCCACCATCAACCCAGCATTTTAATGTTGAGAATTTTAAAATATACCTACTTTTTAGCCTTCCTGATCTTCTCGTCATTTGAGGTTGCGATCGCATGATATCAAAGATATAACGATATTATTAGTAAGTATTTTAATTTTTGCTCAAGAGAGAAAAGACTGCATTAGAGCAGGTAAGATAATGTAATTGTTAGCCTAGGTTATAAAATAAAAGTGATTTTATTCACGTAAGGGTAAAATGATCTTGAGAAACAAACCCCTAGCGCTCCATATCGGAGAAGTTAGAAAATTGGCACAAATGGAGACAACTGCTTCACTTGCACAACAAATTAACTCTGATTTACTATATCGTCATGTGTTATTTTTTTTTACAAGAAAAATAGGCCAGTGCAAGTAGTGATAGTAGAGAATAATTTCCTATACTTTAAGTTTTCTTCATATTAATAATTACAGCCATTTACAAGATAGGCTCCAACTGTGACCGGTAGCTTACCACTCAGTAGGTGGACAAAGTATGCGCTACGCCCGATGAAAATGATTTTGGTGATTAATATAAATGTGTAGTAAAGTGACTGGCTGCGGAAGAAAATAAAAGATGTCGTTCACGCATCAACTGCGCCAGTGTATGACTTTGGGAAAAATTGTGTATAAAGTATATAAATATGTGTGTAATTTAATGTTAACAAATGTTCGTTATCGTTCTGTTACGAAAAAGTAAGGAATACTTAAGGACTGAGCAATTTTGGAGCAGTTAAAGTTCGCAGCTTGTAGAAAGTTGTAAGATGTATTTCAGTGACACAAACGGGTGTGGAACTTGAAATCGGAACATTAAATATACTTTTCGTTTATTAAATTGTAGCTTTTTATTAATCATTTTTTCCCTTTCAGGTACATTGCAATTCCTGTGGTAGTTGAATATCGTTACGGGGCATTCCCATACCGTAAAAACTGAAATATCAGTTCGAAACTTACTTTATAGTTGTTTTTGGACTCAATCGGTATTTCCCTCTGCAGTGATTATCTCTTTCGTGGGGATTCCTTTCGCGGTTGCAAGCCCGTTTGGGACCAAACAAGGCATGTCTTCGTTTCCTGTGGGGGTTATATCAACCTATTGGTGCGTAGAATGATTTGTACATGCAGCGATAGGTCGTGGTTTATCGAAAAGGAACGAAGACTTTACTTTACTTTACTTTATTTCTTTGTCTTGTAGATCATAGTGTACAAATGAGTACAGTTATGATATAAGACACGTCAGAAGATACATTGATATTTACAGAAATCACAAAATATATAATTAAAAGCTCCATATACAGTAGAGCTGTAAATAGAAAATTTTGTAATACATATTAGGTCCTAAACACAAAACACTGACATAATAAAATTACTTTCGTATTAAGATGGAAGTTGTAGAACTATTGTATAGGGTGCCCAGGAGTGCATCCACTGTTGTGTGGGTTACAGTGAAATGATCATACTATTCTAACTGGTGCCCGGGATAGACAGACAACCTTTTCATCCCAGTGACATCGACGAGTGGAACCCAGAACTATATACAACGAGAATAGTTTCCCAGTAGTGGGCATTATACTCAAGATGGTAACACTGTGATAAAAGTAATTGCATAGCAACAATTGAAAAAAGAAGACAATAATACATTTTATGTATCTGTAAAATGTTCCCAAAAATATTTTTCACAAGAAATTTTAAGTATCTGCAAAACGTTTTCAAAAGAATTTTTCTTTAAATTCTTCTTTAAATTTTGGAATAAATTTTATAGTTTTTATATGTTTAAATAAACTATTCTATAATTTTGAGAAATTATAATTAACACCATTTGTACCATCACCAATTTATTTAACACTATATTTAACACCAATTCGCAAGTAGAAGTATTAACATTATCAACTAACTTTGTCTATTTGCCTTGTCTTATATCCATGTACTTCATTCCGTTTTATTAACAGAAAATTACTGTGCACATTTCCACCCAGTGCTTTATGAACGTAGATGAATTTTACGTAATATTTCAAACGGGAAAATGAAGAACAAACAGGAAATGTTTCGCTGAAGAAACAAACACTTACTTAGATGATACATCTGATACCCATACATTATTCTAATAGCTCTTTCTGTAACAATATAAGTTTACGCAATCTTGGTTTTGTAACGGATGTTCAGTTTAAATTAAAATAATTCAGGCGCTCTTGTTACGGAGTATAGTTGTCTGTTGTTTTCGCGCCTTAACTTTAAGTTGGGTGCTGCCATCTGGGTGGTCACCTTAGTAGTTCAACGCCACGTTGCTTCAGTTGTAACGATTGGTAAGTGAGGGTTGCAATACTCAGAAACAGCACCGTTGTTTGTTAAATTATTTCATAATGTGCTATTAAGTTAAACATCCTCATAGTATGGTAAAGTATATTAAGAACATTAAAAAGAATAGTATTATATCTGTATTGATGTGGACTAGTAGGTAGGTAATTTATGGAATCGTTCCGGGGACTCAGTAATGGAATCGAAACCTTCGAATCGCATGCACGCTACCGTCCACCACTTTGATACACGTAAAGTTAATTCTGAATGTGTGAATTTGTAGTATTTTCAATGCACTGTATTTGCTTCGAATTACTACTAATTTGCCATTGGAAGCCACTTGATTGTATTTAGATCTTTGTTCAAAAGCAAATTCTATTCTACGAAGGAACTTACTGCTTTGATAATTTGCAGTCATTCTTATTTTGAACTCGATTTGTTCATAATTATCAAAATAGAAAAAAATTAGAGAGATAAGCCTAGAAAGGGGGAGTAACCTATTTGGACTATTGGTTTCATATGTAAATTACCCCAGGCCTTATTTGTGTAATGTTTTAACTACGTTTTGGTCTCTTGAATCATTTCGCGAAATCAACCATAAACCAGAAGTGGACTTTTGGTCACTGCTCAAATATAGTAAATACAGTGATAACTACTACTGTGGAAAACGGCGAAGCAAATGGGTGTGCTTCCCTCAAATAATTTAGTAAAATAATAAATGTGAGATTGCTTTACATGGCTAAAAGCATTAGAAATGAAATGAGGATGTCATTACTAAGTAATGAACATAAAAATTAATGTTATTTGTTGGCTGAGTACTGTAAGTGTAAAGTTCAGTTATACTGATTGTTCTACTGTTACTTTCAATTCAGTTTGATAAGTAAAATTATAGTTTTTTAATTTCTGAATGTTAATGCAGGCCGCCTACTTCTACGTTATCATAAGACAGTTGCAATTCGTAAAGTCAAAATATCTTTAACATATATCAACGGAGGGCCCCGACCACTAAACCCCATTTGTTGTTGCTTGACTATCGTGTGCCTTGCACTAGCACTTCGTATTAGTTTCATTTGAGGATTTGAAATCGAATATAAGAGAAATCTGACATTCGCTTTCTTACACCTGTATGCGCTATGCGTATGGTGTAATGCTACCGATACTTGTACTGGCCGCTGGGGACAGGGTACACGGGTGACAAGAAAATACATGTTAGCTACAGTTTGTATAACCTTAGACTGTACATAAGTATATCAGATGACTTTGTATAAATGAATTATAAGGTATTCTTTTAACATTTAATGAGAAATCGTTTTCGAGATTAATTGTTCCGACAATAGGGGTTATAATTTTCCCTAAATATGTAATATGCGGTTCCAAAGACAGATGTTGATCAATTGTTAAACCTAAATATGTTATACATTCTACTCTTTTCACTACTGAGAGTTTTACCAATTTTATTTGGTAGTTCTATCTTGGGCAAAGGTTTGTGAAATATTACAAAGACATACTTCTTTAAACTTAATGAAAGACAGTTTTTACACGACCGACAGTATAAAGTAGACATATCTTCTTCAATATAGATTTTCAATTGATTCACTGAGTGTGCTTTGTAAAATATTGACTATCATGTGCAAATAGTGTTAAATTTCCTTTCAAATTCAAAAGGTATACATCATTTAGATATATTAAAAACTACGAAGTCCCTAAAATTGATCCTTGAGGTACAACATATATTTTTAGTTCATCCTTTCTTTAACATTTACTGACACATATTGAGACCTACTAGATACATAAGTTTTAAACCAATTGAGAATTAATTCTTTAAATCCTATCATCTCTGATTTAGCCAGAAACCACTCAAAATTAAGTGCTTCGAAACATTTTTTTTAAATCCATAAATAACACGGCTCCTAATTTATTATTGTCTAAGGTTTCTTATATCTCCACCATAACATCAGTTACAGAAAATGATGTAATACATTTTGTTCTAAATCCATACTGATATTGATAAAAGAAATGTATAGAGTCAAGGCATAGGTACACATTTTCAATAAAATAAGATATACAACTCAATGTCGAGATTAGTCTATAATCATTAGGATTTAAGTTATTTCCACCTTTACATGCTGCTATTACTTTAGTAATTTTACCTTGCTCCAGGAAAACTGAACTATAGGAGAAATTCAATACTTCAGATGTGTTAGTAATGGTATATTTGCATTTAATTAAAAATGATTATGTAATTGTTCTTGAGTAACAGGAGTAAAATAGAAACTAAAATTATGAGGAATATGAATAATATACTTATAATTTGAAATTTGGCATATTGTTAAGGCTAATTCCTTACCAATATTTACAAAATGGTTAGTTAATACCTTATACGTATTTACATCATCGTCTAGTATCATATAATCTATTTCAAGTTGTATATCTGGTATATCATTTTCAGATTTCTTGTTTGTCAATAAATCTTCCACAACTGCCCAAAATTTCCTACTACCAATTAGGGATTCACTAATTGTTTTGTTATAATTATCAACTTTTTGATACCTTCTAAGTTTAGTAACTAAATTTCTAAGTCTTCTAAACTCACTATTTATATCCTTGTTATCTGCAAATCTCTTTAATAAGGAGAAATATTTATCACGCTTCTTTATTACATTTAATAATTCATCATTATTCATCCAGTGAATTTCTTTTTATTCCTATTTATTAACGTTTTGGATCCTTCTTGGTTTGGAACTTGTAATATAAATATATTGCTTAAAATAATTAAGCATATATTGGAATTGAACGATCATATTGTTCGCCGATAAAATTCTGACTCAAAATAAAGTTTTTATTCCTAAAGTAATTATTAAGAGCATGATAATTTATTTTAGACTTCATCAATGCTGAGCATGGTTTATCATAAAAGAATACTCGTTGATGGCTAACATTACACAACAAAATATTATGATTACTAATATTAACAGAAATAATATTTAGCACCACTGGTTCATTTAAATTGGTTATTAGTACATGATCAAGTAATGTTTTACTTTAGTGCGCTATCCTAGTGGGATATTTCACATTTACGTGAAACAAGGCATTACTTCTACAAAAATTGTGACATTTCGCTGTGTCAGACAGATGCAATTTTAATTTTATCTATATTAACATCACCGATTACTCAGATAGAACTAGTATTACATTTCACAAACAGATTTTCCATGTCATCCAGAAAATCCTTACTGTAATGTGAATGTCATTTATAGTCTCCAATTAATGTATCAACTTTTGATAAGTGATTTAATTAAAGCCAACGCACTATACACCTTGTCAATATGACTTATTTCTGTGTGAATTAAACCTTCGCGAATGTATAAATCAATATCTCCTGCTTGGTCAATATTCCTACAAACATGGTGTATATTGTAATTTTGAAATTATAATGTGACATCTTTCGTATATTTTCATTTAATTTTTTGTATATTTTTTGTTTTCAATTAGCAGGTAAAATTTAACTGCAATAAATGGTAGTGAACTATTTCCTTGACGTGATCCTCAAACAAAACTACTAGCATTAATATTAGGTCTTGTATATTGGTACAAACTTCAATTCCCAATCGTAACTGGAACCACAGATGTATTACATGATGCAACAAGATCAATTATTTGTAATGATAGCACGCTAAAACATTCTTGCAAAATAAATCTGAGCAACAACACCTGCTCTCCAAAGAGCTGGGAAACTAGGAGTCAATTCCTGTGAAAACACACACCTGCACGGATGTTAAGAGAGCTGAATAACATCGATAATCTCGAGACGAAGCCAATGGGTCAAGATTAGGACAACTCCAATATCTTCGAAATTAATCCGAAATTCGTGATAGGTCAAAGATCAAAACACAATCAGAGACAAATGCATGGGAAACCTCGTTTGCTCCTAATCCCAAAACTTTATTCCCATCACAGATACGGACCCAAACCAAATAAATACTGACTTCAGTGAACGACGATAATCGAGTCTACCAGCGAGGATACACGTTAACTTCATTGTGTCTTCGAAATACCATCAGCTAGAAATGTCTGAGTACAAGTTATACATAGTGATTTCCAATTCGTGTGTGTTAAATTGTTCAACATCTGGTTGGGAGAAATTCCCAAATACTTGTAGTTTCTAACGAAGTCGAACTCAGAACATCGTGACGTTAGTCCAGAACTAACAACAATTTAGTCAACCTAAATTCAGTGTGTTGGGCTTCAGACGGTGATGCATAACGATCGCAGTGCAATGTCAGGCTCAGTGCATTTCCCAGAATCACTTCCGAGTTCTTAAACTAGCTGGACATCGATCGCAGGACGTTTGCGCCAAAGTCATATCTGCTTGTTAGCTCAGGTATGTTCGATGTGTTTGTTTAGTCTTTGGGTGATTACCGTTGGGAGTTGGAATTAATAGGCGTGACATCTAGTTATTAGTGTTATTGTTATTGTAATATGGTAATGTGTGGAAATGGGGGTCTATATTTATTTTATGATTGCTGTTCTTTTTATCAAGTTTACAATCAGCACGCATTTCTTGTTGTGTTGTGCGGCCGATTCCAAAAAAGCTGGCCAAGATTAAAAAGAAAAAAAAAACCGCAAGTGAGTGATCTTAAAATCTGTACTCGATTTTTTGGGTCGCTGATTACGAATCTAATTTCAGAGTTGCAAAATATAACCCCCTTCATCCCCTATTGACATCCCCTATTCGTGAAACACCGTGTATATTATGTTACAATCAAGATGAATATCATGTTCATGGTTTTTTTGGTCGATGATTACGAATTTGAAGTCAGGATTGCAAAATTGAACCCCCTTAACATGTTAACATTTTAGCGTATACTTAAATGATAATTGTTGCTAATGAAATGTGATGTTTTTTTAATAAATGATTCCTGATTGGATTTTGGACGGCCCTTTTGAATCGAAGGGGGCGACTTTTTCAACATATTATAATATTTACATAAACTACTGGTGTTGATACACCTTTATGACAATTTCGTTTCTCTGGCTGAAACGGTGTGGAAAATGGATTCTTAGGTCCGCCATTTTGGATCTAAGATGGCGTCTTTCGAAACATTTTGTAATATTTTCTTAATCTACTAGTGATCATGTAATTTGGTGTTTCTAGCTCCAGCAGTTTAGGCTTTGCACTCTATACAACAATAGTTTGGCGGCCATTTTGGATCCACGATAGCGACTTTTCAACATGTAATATTTTCGTAAACTACTCGAGATAATATACCTTTGTGCCAAATTTCGTAGCTCTAGCTCAAATGGTGTGGAAAATGGATTTTTGTGTCCGCCATTTTGAAACGATTGAATAAGAAACAGGGGCAACTTCGGGCAGAATTTGTTTGTTTTAGATTGACGAACATACACTTGACTTTAACTTACAATAAGTCTGACAGCGAAACAACACGGAACAACATAACTTTTTCATAATATATCGTATTTTAACTCATTCAATTAATAAAAATAAATAATTATTGTTTCATTAATAGTTTAAATTATTATTTCGTAACTTTTTTAATATCTACGTACTTTCAGACGGTTATTCCATTTTATTTGATTATGATCTGCTTCAATTTAAAGTTTTTATACAACTTTCAACACGTGCGTCGTTTACTGCGTCAGTAACACAATCGATGCCAATCGAACAAAGGTAGCTTTGCGACTCATATTTTGGGACAGGTAAAAGGAAATAAATAAGAAATTTGTGACCATTACAGATGTACTGTAACCAACCCAACATGAAAAAATTCCCTAACTAATGTCTTTTTTTTTTTACTTTTGGCCAGCTTTTTTGGAATCGACCACACTGTGCGTTGTGTGTAAGTCATGTTACTTTGGTTGGTTATTAGGTGGGTTCAGGAGCGAAATTCCATTGTTTCACTCTTTTAAATTTTTAGTGCTTCTGTTATGTGTATTCAAGTGGTGTATGAAGCCTTCGGATAAAAGAAAGTATCCTTTATTAAGAGCACATGAAAGAAGCATATTAAATTCACGTTTCAAGCAGATTTGTCCGATAAATGCGAAAAGTATACTTTATAAAGAAGCTTCATGTTCAGTCAACTGCACACAACAGTGATTGTGATTTTGCTTGGTGCGTTCAGTCAAATGAAGGCTGTTTGTTTTTACGTATTTGTTCAAGGAAATGAGCGGAGACTCATTAACAGAGGATCTGTATCTTTAAATGTAATAATTTGTGGTGTCAGGAGCGACACAGGTAAGCAATATGCTTGCTATATATTATTTCTGTTCTTTCAAACTCAAATCATTCAAAGTTGTTTGCAATACGTAATTTATGAATAGATAGATATTGTGTTTTCCATTGAATAAAACTGTTCGTTATTACTGTTTTTGGAGTATTATAAAATTACATAAGACAATCTTTGGCATACCATATCCTATAGGCTTTAAGACAATATTTGACATAATATATTATTCATGTTATAAGCACCCCACTACATTTGGCTCTTTCAGTTCTCACTCCGGTGGACGAAGAGTAGGAGGGATAATCCAATATGTTCTTTCGGCTTAACTCAGACTATTTATAATTTTCGGCTCAATATTTTTTATAATCTTTTGTAAATTTGTTGAGCTTGGGATCTGTATCTTTGCATTTTTCGTTCGGGGGGAGGGGAACCGTAAGGAAAAGTCCTGCGGGACTGTACAGTGCTAAGCTGGTAGCTGACAGGGTCTCAACCTAGAAATAAGCATTACCGGTAAATGTATTCGAACTTTTATTATTCACCCTGATGATACTCTTTCATGCCTTATATATAAGCGAGTGCATTTAAAGGTACAATGTTGCTAATGTGACCTAGCCCCAATAGGTTCACAAGAGCACAGTCACAGGTTAGCTGGTATTTTCAACATCAACTTTATGTAACTATTTAAAAGTAGTTCTATCTTATCTATTTTGTTTCTCATACTTCTTGCATTTAGATAGAGAATAGTAAACATTTCTTTACTCTTTAAGTTAAAATAATTTTAAAGTAATAGTAAAGTAATATTTTAAATACTGTAATATTCTTTTTGATTTGTTCAGATTACACAATTCTCCTGCATACAATCCATGACTATAATACTTTTTCTCCGACCCTTAACTGTATTTAAGTAAATTTCTTAATATCATCATCCATTCTGAACCAAATAAGTGTAGACTCCTCTTTCTTCCTTACATGCAACGTCCTTAACGTTCGTTCATTGTAAATTGACTGTTTTCTTCGCATCCTGTGAATTGCATTATATCGAATCACCCTTTTGGTTATTCATTTATAAATAACGTTATGGACTCAAGAAATATAGTTTCCGCGTTTATTTTAAACAACAATAAGAACGTTCAAACAGATAAGATTGAATGAATATTATTAAAACGAGCGCGCAATGGATGGGCATAATTAGCCATTTCTGCGCTAGATTACAAAATACGAATACGAAAATGATAACAGAGTTAATTATTGCTAAGGACTTGGAAAACTGTAAATTCCGGATTTATTTTAAGAAGAAACAAAATTAACAATTATGTGTGTGTATGCAAACAATCCTAATTTGGATAGAAAGAATGGAACATTAAAAATCATTATGTATATGTGCGTATGTAAGTAAAGATTTAAAGTATATCACGTGACGCTGTGACGTCACTCCACCAGAGGTATATAAGAAGGTCCAGGACTATTAAAATTCAATACCTCCTGACCTGCGGGCCAGACAACATCAAGCTCTCTGCTTGGTGTTTTCTTCTTTAGACAGTAGTCCACTAATAAATCCTTATTATCTGAAAAACTTCTTCGAGTATTCTTTACTAGGCTTGTGCTTATTACATTGCTTTATTATTATATGCTTTACTCATCTTTATAATCGTTCCCTCTTGTTACCTCATTCTCCAACTCCAGGACGCCTTCAGACAGGCGGGCCGGAGTCCCCATTTACCTTGTCCTGTGATTGCACGCCTTCAGACAGACGGGCAATTACATTGTTACTGAACGCCTTCAGCCAGGCGGTCAGTGGTACACAACCTATCTCTAGACGCGGCAAGCCTCCAGACAGGCAGGCCAAAGCTATTAACCTATCCTAAAGGCAGTTGAACGCCTTCAGACAGGCGGGTGGTTGTTTTCCATGCTTCTTCACGTCTTCAGACAGGCGGCAAGGGGTTCTCAACCTTCCTTGGTATATTGCACGCCTTCAGACAGGCGGGCGTATTTTACTGGTCCAGGTTCTCAAGTGCCTTCAGACAGGCGGGCGTATACTACGGTTCCAGGTTCTCAAGTGCCTTAAGATAGGCTCAAGGGAGCCTTCAACCCATCCTAACAACGGTTGTACGCCTTCAGACAGGCGGTCGGTCGATTTACCTTGCTCTCGTATGCCTTCACACAGGTAGACAAGAGAATTTATCCAACCTTGGTATATTGCACGCCTTCAGACAGGCAGGCGTATACTAATCATCCTCTTTCTCGGAGCTTCTTTTCAATATGTCTTCATGTATATTACTAATAAAAATTTGCCTTTCAGCATTGAGATAGCGTTCGCTGATCCCACACCCAGAAGCCGTGGCAGAATATTGTGATTATTATATTGAGTATATTGAATATGTATAGACTCCTGTAGGAAGTACTCTCTGGGTCTTTTACATACAAATACATTACTATCCATTACCCACACATAATTTACTTTAGATCTATAATATGTTATTTTTATAAGTAACATTTTGTTGTATTGGGTTAGGTGTTCACTTAAGTATGTTCTTCCAGAGGACTTTTTATTATCGATGTTACCACTACTTAGATTTGATTTCGACTTTTTTTTTTTGCAGTTCATTTTTTTGTTCATCAATTTACAAATTGCACAATTATTGGTTTCTCCATGTACCCAGTCTTAGATGGAAATCGATAAGCTGTATCTATATCGCATCTTTTCAGTTAAACACCAAGAGCATTGGATATAGAAATTATGATTTTAATAACACTAGTACAGGCATTACATGAATCTCCATATTATTTCTTCTTTGGTACTGTTGTATTATTTGTTCCATTTAATTTTTACTTGCACTTTCATTAGATATGCTCTTGATTTCTTCTTTAATGTGTTTGATGGTATGATGAGCAAAACTTTTTTAAAGTAATAGTTTGTATAGAAGAAGATGAATGGTGTCTAAGTTAGTCGGTGATTATTGAAAATGTTATTATGGACTGGATTCTCATTTATTATACTAAATTTATCGTTTCTGGGTGAGATTAAATGTTAGTTTTTAATGAAGTATCTACTATGAAAATATTACAGTCTCTTATTATAAGTAATAAACTCAGCAGTTATTAATTTGTATGTTGGCGTTATCATTTTTCTTATCTGCGTTCTCTAGAGTAATTGATGGGATACGATTTGGATTATTGAATTATCTGTATATTGTAATGTTTTCCTTGTGGTAGCGCCTTGATTGCCACCGCAACGCCCAGTTTAGCTGAGTCTGGCGCCGTTACTTAATAATTTGTTATTTGGTAGGTAGAGTAAGTAAAGCAATGAAAGGACTGGTGTTTGTCTTTTCCCTTCACCTTTTATTAAAAAATACAAAGTCCGTAAAGTTAATAAAGAGTCCCGTACAAAACTATGGAGATCTAATTTTGAGGTACAAAGAATCTCAATTACATTCTCTATAAGTTTCCGAGATTGCAGTTGATGTAGCCCAAGCAACGGCATGTTGCCTGGCAGTAGTCAGCCCAAGCAGCAGATTGCTACCTGGGAGAGAAAGGAAGTTGGAGTGTCCAATCACGTAGCAGATATGGACTATGGGAGTTTGCCTATCTCGTAGCAGATCAGGCGGTACGTAAGGATGGCCTATCTTGTAGCAGATCCGACCAAGGTGAGGATGGCCTACCCCGTAGCGGGTCCGACCAAGGTGAGGGAAGAGGAGAAGTGGACGTGACTATTCTTGAAGGCGGAATAGTGCCACTTGAAGCTGCTTGACGCCTTCTATTCTGTTCTGGTACGCTGACTCTGCAGTTCCAGAAGTCGTCTGCATCATCGGCTATTTTCGGTTGCTGTAGTCGGCTTCCTCCGTCTTCCACGACTATTATTTGTTTACAAATGAAAGCACGTTTTTTTACACATGCTACGTACTACTTCTTTTACTACATGTTTGTAAACAAACAACATGTGTTTTTACGCACACTACGATAGCACGTATTTTTTACACAGTTCATTGCATAATTAACGTCACTTTATACCCCCACGGAATTGTAAAAAATAGCCCAAAGGCAATTTTTCTCTAACACACACTGCACATAGATTGAATATAAGCACACATAAAATGCAATGCCGTCGTTACTACCATTATCACTAATAAGATATAAAAATCAGTTATTGATTAACATTATTGTATTGGATTTTCCGTCCTTATCTTCCTTATAAGCAGGATCGTGAGTCGAAACGGAGTCACCTCCCTCAAACTTGAAGTGACGGGTAATTTGCTGTTGAATGATGATAATATTTATACACTAAATCGCCGATAGTACTCTTCCTCTTTGATGGCAGTTCTGGATGTACTATCGGGACAGGCATGTTTTCACTTATGACTATTGTGTCCACTATGGGAATCGTTTCCACTTGAGTTTGTCGTCGAATCGATTGCCTCTTTCGTCGGCGGCACACATACACTAGCAAAATCAAACTGGCGACAAAAATAAAGATGGTGACTATGTAAAGCGGCGTTAGCACTGTGGTTATCTTTGTTCTGAAAAAAATAAATATGTTCACTTATTTTCTGGTTTGGTCTTTCGATATAAAAGGTAAATTACACAAATCACTATCGAAGTGGAGATTAAGTTAGTTAATATAGTTAAAGCTAGTTAAAGCTAATGTTGCCCATGAAAATATAGCTTGAAGGTGCAGATCGGAAAAGTGGCTAAGTAGTTGACTGGCTTCATGTTTTTCTAGGTTTCGAAGAGAAGTAACTGTCTTTTGCAAAAATTGCAGGTTAAAAGTAAAATTAATGTCGAAGTTATCCTGTAAGGTATGCATCTCCCTAGTGAAAGTTGCCCTCTGCCGTGTTGGTAAATTTAAGCTGTTCGTCATTATTGTCTGGAACTCTTCGTATTGAAAGAAACATGTAAAGGAGGACCTAATATTTTTCTTCAAAGTGACTTGGTTCCTTTCGTGTATAATTTTGTATTCGTTCCTGGTAGTTATGTTACTTAAACTTAAACTTTATTTTTATATGGGCCAGTCTAGTAACTTTGGACTTCGGCCCGTCACGATTCGCCTTTAGCTGTTAAAATTCACACCCATGCCCCTGCCGGGACTCGAACCCGGGACCTTCCAGGCGATGGCCTACCGCCGCAGACCGCTGGGCTACCCGGCCGGCGTTTATTATCGGGATAGATTCGAGAATGTGTTTTCTAGAGATATTACTTTACCAATTAAGGATTATTCAGTACACATACCTGCCAAGGAAAGGGCTACTCCTATTTTTGGTAAGACTTACGACGTGCTCTTCCAGCTTCGTGAAGATTTAAAAAACTTACAGCAATAAGGTTCGATAGTACCCATCGAATACATTGATTGGGCGACACCCTTGACTACAGTCGGTTATGTTAAGACCTGGAAACTACTCTAAATAAAGTAACAGAAAACGCATCTACCTACTTACGAAAATTGAAGATAAACTTAATCAATTGCGTAGAGCACAATGCTACACTATTTTCTGTAATAATTTGAAATATGTCTGTAAAAGAACTTAAACCATTTATTATGTGAAGTCTTTCATTTCGACATTCTTTATTTTGTTACAAAGCCAACTTTTCATTGCGAGGACTATGACCGAAACATTTGAAGTAGATCAAAGATGCTGCAAAATCATCAGATTAGCAATTTTGTTCACAAAATCCGCACAATCACTCTTCCTTCTAAAATTAACCTATATACTTTCCTATATGTAACTAATGACTCACAAGGAGATAAACTACACTCAATAAATAAAATATGATTGATCGAACCTAACTTAATCAAATCTAACACACCATTCATGCAACATAATTCACTCAAATCATCTATAACTTCATTAACATAGATTACATAGAATCTCAAACATATAAATTCTGTTAAGTCAAAATTTTTGGTTTAATATTCTTCCGGCCATTCCCAACAATTAACATCATTATCACACGAAGAACACGCATCATAATACAACACCACTAATTTTGCTCCTTAATCCTTCAGCACGCAATAAAAGCATAGTTATAACATTAGTATGCTACTTTCCTTTGATTAAGCAATCAAATTAAACATATGCCTTTTTAGCCTCAATTAATGTATATTTAGTATCAGCCACTATTTTGCTTAGCCTACCTTCTTCGACCACGATTCGTATGCCACATTCTTGTCTTTGAATATAGAATACTTCTCTAAATCTCCACAGCTACAATCTTTAATTTTCTTCCTTTTAATGCATTTTCTGTGCGTTTTTCTGCTATAACTCTTGAGCTACGGTTTGCATTCCAATTTCTTGAGTATTCCATACATCTGCAGTGTTGGGTTAGGTACTTGTTTTTGTACCTAGATACAGGTACTAGGTACTGACCTTAAATTGTACCTAGGTACAGGTACTAGGTGTAAGTTGGTAAATGTACCTAGGTACAGGTACAGGTACTGTTAAACGTACCTAAGGTACTTTTTTAGGTACTTGACCCAGTTACTGCTAAATAGTGCTGGAAATAATATGAAGACTAAGTGGATGCTGATTGACTAGAATATTACTCCCATATCTTTACTTGTAATAAAAATTATTATTATTATTATTGAGGAGAATAAGTTCAGCCAAAGTGTGATGTGTTATCTAAGCATTGTTAAAAAAATACGGACATTTTCATGCACCGTACTTTACATTGATAATAGATACAAGAATCAAGACAATGGAAAGCTTCAGAAAAAGCAGAAATTTAATTACTGAAATGATAAATCATTAATAGAAATGCCTTTCTTCCACATAAGTAAATCTTTCACCATGCTTTAATTTACATATATTTTACGTATTTTTTCGAAAAGGCATTCGATGCTGAATATAAGCGGCGTCCATTTGTTTCTTGATGCTGTATACAGGGTGGTAACGTAATGCACCGACATTTCGGAGGTAGAATGCAAATGAACTGTAGAGGTTCAAATATCCAATGCAGCTGATGGTAGAATTGACGCGGCATGCTATCGTCAAAGACTTAAAAATTGTACCATCTAAATTTGCATATTTCCAAATTTTGCATTGGGTGCGCAAGGGATTTCTCAAAGGAAAAAGCTGATTTGAAGATATTCTCTGAAGAAAAGTCGCAAACGAATTATTGTTACCGGTTGGGAAGTCATTTCAATTCACCTTTACTTCAGAAAATTTCTGGGAGCCTCACTTTTTTGGGGAACCCCTTGCTCACTCAGTGTTTGAATATGCATTTTTAATAGACGAGGCTTGAAGTATTTGATGATAACTTGCCGCATAAGCTCTACAATTAATTATACTAGGAAATTTGAAGCTGTAAAGTATATCTTTCAGCAGCCTGTAGCTCCGAAACACGGAGGAATTTCCACCCTGATGATCAGAGCATTTTACATTATTTTCTTTAGTTCAAAATGGTTTGTGGTGTCCTCAAATCCTGCAACGTTATATTAGCTCATTTCACGACGTCATACAATGATGAAAATTCGCACAGCACAATGCAATACAATATTCTATATTTATTATATTTATATTTATTATTACTTCCTTATATTTATATGTTTTAAAAACACATTTTAATATTACCAATAAATACTAGCCTGCAACGCAGTGGCGTTCAGCTGGTTGCAGAATACTTTTATGATTTAGGTAAAAAAATATAAAAAGAACTTTTTAAAGACATACTTTTCTTAAACAATTCGTCCTAGAAAGTAAAGAAAAATAATTTTGTTTGTGCATTACTAAAAAGAAAAGCATGGGCGAGCTCTCATATACAGTCACTATTTAAATTCTTCAATTAGTACGCCCCATGCTTTTCCTTTTAGTCTTGCATAAATAAAATTATTTTTTTACTTTTTAGTACGAATTGTTTAAGAAAAGTATTAAAAAGTTTTTTAAATTAATTTTTACCTTATTTTTATGTACTGTAATCTCTTAAAGTTTGTCGGTGCATTATATTACCACTCTGTATAAAGTTTCCAATGTGTCATAACTTTTGTTTTTTCGTACGTTCTATCAACTTACTGAGAAGATTTAGGTTTATTTTATTATTTTTAATATTTTGTACATATGATAGAGATAATGAGACTATCTTCTTGAGTTTGTAAGAATCCACCATTCCTTCTGTTTGAGACTCAGAAGAGTGCACTCTGTTGTTATGAATAATACATTTAAAACTAAAGTTTTGTAGCGTTTCAGATGAGTACCGGTACATAACTTCCGTAAGTGAAATTAGATAACGCAGTAACTTCATAGTAATATTTGGAAATGGATGTTGCGATTTTCGGGATGGTTGTTGATATATCAAATGATAGTATTTGGTTTCTACGATAACCTTGTCCTGTGGTACATTTAGTTCTAGTTCCTAATATCATCTATTGTAGCTTGGAAGCTGAGCTTGCACTTGTGCTGTATTATGTATATAATAAAGATGATAGATAATTATTAATAATCTCTTTTCTAAGAGGCGAGAGAAAACATCCATAGTTTTTTAAAGGGAGACGTGCCTAATACACATAGGTAAGACGTGAAATTCTGAACTCCTTATTTTGAAATTTAAGATGTCTGTTTTCTATTAATAAATAAAAGTAAAATAAATAATTCCGGTGGAAATATAGCCTCTGCTAAATTCTATTTTATTGTTCAAATACTTTTGTTTCACTAGGGGACTCCATCCCCACGCAACTGAACTATTTCCACTCCCTGTTCCTAGTCTAATATTTTATTTCTTCCCTTGAAGATTTTTTTTAACATCAATATAAACTTTTGAAGCAAGATATCTGAAAACTTATATTTTTCACTTTCAATGATTTAAATTCATTTTTGGCCTTTAGGTATCGATGGCTCACGCTGGATAAACTTTATTTTTATATGGGCCAGCCTAGTAACTTTGGACTTCGGCCTGTCATGATTCGCCTTTAGCTGTTAAAATCCACATCCATGCCCCTGCCGGGACTCGAACCTGGGACCTTCGAGCCGATGGCCTGCCGCCGCAGACCGCTCGGCAACCTGGCCGGTCGGCTTACACTGGGATAGAGTAAGGGAGAGGATGCAGGAATTACATGACTAGGGTCTATTTTGAAGGTATAATCCCTGCATTTGTAGGTCATACTAGCGGCCAAAAACTTAAAATACCTCAGTCAGGATGATTGGTCACTACTATTGAACCAAAGACCTCCCGAGTGCGAAAACAACGCTTTACTAACTAAACCACGGCCTCGGTACTTCCAGTGTTGTTTAGTACATCATTTTTGAAAAAGGAAAAAAATGTTTAACTCCGTGAAGAGCCCAAGTGAACACATTATGTGAAGGAAGCTCCCAACATTAAATTAGTTTTTAAAAATGTGCCATATTTTAGGTAATAAAATATTAGGATACAATGATTTGAAAAATAAATAATTCTTTTAAAATGTATGTAGCGGCATACCTGCAAAGTTAAACTCATTGAGAACCTAGACAAAATCTTTCAGTTATTCGTCATTTCTTTCTTTTGTGAAGAAAAAAGGAAATTAACATTCAAACGAAAAAAAAACATTAAAAATAACTAAACAAGTCTAATTCATTTGTGACAAACGGTGAAAACAATGCGTTGCGAAACATCAAAATATAATTTTTTCGTTCTTAATTTATATTTATTTATGGACCTTACAGCCAGCTTTGGGATAATCCCGTCATATGTCAGAGGGATGGCATCCTTTGGGGAAGCACTCTTATAAGTACAGAGAGGGTTAAGTTAGCGTTCATCACCTTTTGTCCAGTCATTATATCAAGATTATACTAGTGAAAGTGAGAAAATCTTCAGAGAACCTCGGTTAGTGTAGCCGACAGCAGGATTCAAAGCTGCATGCCTCCCCGGTACCGATCCAAGGTCTCAAAAAATAAAAGTAACCAATATATTAAAAGTATTCCACGTCTGTGAAGCTCTTGTGATTCACAAAGGGTACTTTATTACTAAAAGGTTTACAAAAGAAACATTACATGAAACGTCCAATAACTAGTTAGTTTTGCTGCAAGATCTGGCCTTCAGTCAATAAAAAAATAAACGAAACAGATGATTCAATGATGTATTAAACATTTAAACATTGTTTCAAAAGTATAAACTAACCTTATATTTCTATCTTGTAAATATGGCTGTACCTGCATTCATGCCACTTTCCCTGCCGATAAAGGCTTTTGCTACATCTTTTTTTACTCCCGAAATTTTGGAAAAGCTTTTACTTTAAAAGCTCAAAGAAATCGCCAGCGTTGGAGTAAAAAGTTTCCAAGCTTTATACTGACAATTTTAGACATGAATCAGTTTTTTATTTTGAGATTAAAAGAGGCAAATAGTTCGAAGATTCCTTCAATATGAATGTTACCAGCCTAATATAAGAAACTCTTTATAAAACTCTATCACTCAGAAACGTCTCGTTCGATTATTAGCTGAAGTACTTACGATTCAGGTACTAGGTACAGCAAAAGAGTACCTAGTTACAGGTGCTAGGTACTGCAACTGAAATGTACCTAGGTACGTGTTTGCACATGCTTTAGGTACGTGGAATATTAACAATTGAATAGCGCAACATATGCGAAGTTGACGCGTTTACGCACATTGTCTTTCAGTTCCAAGAGCAATAGTAGTGTCGAACATCTTGTAACCGAAATATTAAATTAAAGACCATTATTCTAGAATATCTGAGTCACAGATTTGCAGTTGTCTGGTTCCATTACTGCCTTTTATGCATCAAAATCACTTTGCACCGGCACATATCAACAACTTAGTAGAGATGCTTGAGATGGTTCGCAGACTAGAAGCCATTTTTGATACTTAAGACAGCACACCTGCAAATTACTCAAGTAATTAAAGTCAAATTTAGAGGAACGTGCATCTCTAGAAGTCCGTAAGGAGCAGCGAAGTTAGTGCGAATTCTTCTAATGAAGAACAAAGGTAAGGTGATGGACGTCACGTCACGTTCACTGAACATCCCTATAGTTATAGAGGTAATCAACCTTATAGAAGAGGATGTGGAAACCGAACAGGATATCGGAGAAAATGATATGCACGAGGACGAGAGAACTACCAGCCCAATTAGCCACCAACATATACCAACGAAAGAAACGGTCTTACTCTGATGGAGACGCAGAGTACGAAGGACAAGTAGTGTAGATATACATAAATGAACGGAGAAATCAGCGAGCACAAAGTAGATCACCCAAAAAGACCCGTACGCACATCTGTCCTAGGGGTCGAAGGAGCAGAAGGAAAGAGGGAATTGACGAATGAAGATGTAATAGCCCAGAATGGACATGACGTTGAAGTTGTTACGACGGAAGCGTTTGAAGAAACTACTTCATTGAAGTATTCCATTGGTTATATGCATGTGGACAACGAAGACTGATCTTAAAGATTTAGTGACTCAGACGACGATAGTGCTGGAAAGGGTATAGTTATGATCAATTCAACTTCCACGACATTTAAAAAATATATATCAGACCTGCCTGTGACATGCGCAGATGTCACACGAAGGACTGGAGTAAAGGACAAAATTGTGCTTTCATTAATAATTCATGATCAACTAGTGTATCTGGTTGTGAAGGGGATAAACCATGACACTTAATTTGATAGAGAATTTTTAAGTCTCCGGAAAGGACATTTGGATTTTGACCTGGGAAGATTTACTGTCGAACTGAATGGAAGACTCGTAGAAATTTTAGACGCACGCATACAATCTATGGATGTCAATAATCTAAAACAATATTCCTTCTACATGATTGCTGGCATAAAATTTCAAAATTAAAACCTCATGTAAATATTTAGATATATTGATTTTTCTTTTCTCTCACTGCTAGTATTAATTTAGGTATCTTTACATTATGTCTAATTTATGAAACGGTTCGGGACCTTAGACTATTCGAGCTCCATATGCAACCGGCAGGAGGTTCTAGTTATATAACGTTTGTAAGACACACACTTCGAGAAGCTTTACCGAAGACCGGCCGAGTGGCTCAGTAGAGACCGCTCGACGACACACATGTATGTTTATTTGTCTTGACTGTGTTAATTAATTTGAATAACTTTAATGTGAATATTTATTTTCATGTTCAGAAGTGATAACAACGGACAGCTGTCACCCCAGGACGGATTAATGACCAGAACTATAGCAATATTCGTAGTGATGTTGCCGTCCGGGTGGCCGAGCGGTTTGCGGCGGTAGGCCATCGGCTCGAAGGTCCCGGGTTCGAGTCCCGGCAGGGGCATGGGTGTGGATTTTAACTGCTAAAGGCGAATCGTGACGGACCGAAGTCCAAAGTTACTAGACTGGCCCATATTAAAATAAAGTTTAAAGTTATTTTTTTATCGTAGTTATGTTGTTAATATTTTGTATGAGCTGTCGATGTTTGTACAACCGAACCAGAACTAAAGTACATTCTATTTAGTCTGTATGAATAGGTGTCTTTAATAAATTCGTTCTTTCAGAAGGAGTAGAGATTCCCTGAGTGGCTGTAATCTCTCTAGAATAGATTCTTTTCTTAGTTGGCGGTTTCTGGGTATTAGTGGTTGAGAGAGGTTTCTGAGAAGGTCGAAATCTCTCGTTAGTAGAAGTTCCCTGACCAGTTAGTAATCTCTTCTTCCTCAACAGAGATTCCCTTTTTGCTACGGGGAATACTACGCGGGAAACTGTATAGATCTATACATGTGATTATTTTCCACTCTATAAATTAGACTGTGTGTGAATGTTTGGCATACCTACGGGATTATCCAAGCTCGAGAAGTCTTTTACTACAACCCTTAGCGTACGATAATTAAATACAAACTTATTTTTCTACGATAGTGGGTAGAGATGATCAAAATTATTGCATTTGAATAGGGCTGTGTAGAATTAGGCATAAGTTCTAACGAAATATAAATTTACACCCACTTTCTATTTAAGACTTCCACAACGACCATCCTTAGCCTTATTACGGATACACCACTATTTTCTCCAATACTATAATAGATATTCGCATGTTCTATTTTACCTTACTTTTTTCTTTCAATGCTCTACATTCAACAGTTTTTGATGGCCAAAGTTGCTAACGTATTATTTATCCTAGAAAATTACCTATTGTAACTGCCAAACCACACGATATGTCAAAAACGTATTCCTCTAAAAGTTATTTCACTTCTAATGTGTGTTCTAATGAAATGAGAAACTACCACTTTCCATTTGAAATTCCCACTTCCTTCCTTGAGGTATTACGTCAATGGTAATTCAACTCTACATATGGATTCTTGTTATTTGGTTTGTAGTTTCAAAGTTGTACGTCAATTACATTCCGAATTATGAGAGTGTCTATGAATTTTGAACTTCAAATGGCATAAATTCAAGGTCAAAATATATAGACAATATTCTTTATGAACAGTGTTGTACTTACTGGATATTCAAAGTGTTTCACTTCAAATCTCAATGCCAAGATATTGTGCTATTTTTTAAAATTAATATTTAATTTGAAGAAAGGTTTTAACCGAATCAACCGATTAATCTATCTGTCTATCTAAACACAGGAAAGCTATCGCACTATATCTTGATAAGAAGGCCACTAACCACTATTGTAACTCATATTGTTCGGGAGCACCTAGGCTTCTTCAGAGAGCAAAGAATTTCATCATGTTCATAGGACCGATAGGGAGATCTTGTTAAAAAAGAAATCGTAATTAATAAGCTGCCGTATCATGTCACATCAGAAGATGCATTGTCTTACACAATTCATACATTATTATCAACGATATGAAAATACATTTTCAGGACTCTAGAGGTAACATAAAATACGACACTGACACTATTTAATGCTTCTGCTCCTTTAATTCGAGGTGGCAAAGGAAAAAAAAAGAATACATATATTTTAAGTTTCAAAGTCCTTAAATAATAAATGCTTAGAGTGCGTAGAAATGTTTGCTGTAAAATACTGCAAAACGTATAGTACTTTTGGTTTCTCTTTCGCTTAGTTCATCATATAAGTTATAGTCAAATCGAAAAACTAATTGACAATTTCGTAAAATGTCAAGAAAGTTATTAAAAATCAGACTTAGCCTTCAAATTTAATTTTAACGAGTTTCAATCATCATTCTACAATAAGAAGCTTCTTATAATTAATATCACGCACATTCCAACATTATACGTTTTAATTGATATGCTCGTGCTGGAAAGTAGGATTTATGAATTCTTCCTTGTTTCTTTAGTGTTGGTGCTTACGAAGAAACTAATTACTGTCATGCTATAATTGACCACAGTGGAAGGAAACAATTCCTCTTTGAAACTGTATTGAAAATAGAATTCATTGAACCTGGTGTCCGTTTCTCAAGAACTGAGCTTTACTTTTATTACGATATTGATCCTGATGAAGAGCCTAGTTCTGATGAAGGTAACATTACTTACAATATCAGATAGAATTAATATTACAGTATAAATAAAATAGAAATTGGTGATTTATAACCGTTAATGTCCACTTTTTCAATTACATTCGGATACTTGTTTCAGGTGACTGGAAAAGATTATCTTCATTAAGCATGAATCAAGTATACTGTGTGTGTGTTTGTGTGCGTGCGTGCATGAGAGAAAGAGAGAGAGAGAGAGAGAGAGAGAGTGAAAGCGAGAAAAGAAGCGGGAAAATAGTGTAATACTACTATATACGTGTGCAAAGTTGTGGAAATTATTCAGAGAATATTACGTAAATAATGGAATTCAAAGAATATGTTTTTTTCGGGGAGGAAACTGACTTTAGAAAGTGAAACTATATGGAAAAAGTACAGAAGAATAGAGATGTGGATATCACATTGCTGGAAATGTTTCAACTAGATCTTAGGATTTGAATAATTATATTGATTTCTATAGGGACTACTTATATAAATTATTTTCCAACTTACTTTGGTGTGGTATTGGAGTGCTTCAATGTAACGTATCATATTTAGATTATGTAAAATCCTTTCAGCAAGTATCGAAGGGTTATATAGCTTCCTATTCATGTCGTTAAACAACATTGTATGTATACTTTTGAAAAGAAGGTGACTACAGACATAGTGAAAGAAAAAGATAAAAAATATCTCATATTTTCATTCCTGTCCTCACTGTTGCACATTAACTAGACTTATTGTGATGGTGGAAGCCTATTGTACAACATGGACGATATTATCGAAGGCCTATTGATGTCAGGATTATGATGACCCTTTGTACTGATGTTAGTTGTGTGAAAAATAAAATATTATTGTGAAAAGTCTTTATAATGAAATATATATCTTACATTTATCGCAAAGTTACCTTAAATTGGCCTTCCGGCTTTCCTTAGTGTTAGTGATATATATATATATATATATAAGGTAAATTTACGATAAAAAGGAAGGAATTTACTTACAGATGCACACATTAATATACACAGACGACTTCGATATTTCGAGTTCACTATAAGCTCTTAATCATGTATAAAGAAGGAAACGACGTGCACGTGCAGCATAAACACAAGGTTGAAGAGATAGTGCGACACGCAGCGGACGACACATCAAGCTTGGAGAACAATTTACTGCTGTATAGTATGTAGATTTCAGAAGCTTAGAACAATTAACAACTAAGTTCGTTTAAGTTCGGGAGGGGATCGTGGAAGGAAATGTGTTGAAAATGCAGAGCAAACGGGTGTTTTAGAGTTATTGAAGGTTAAGGCCAGGATACATTTTCGCGTTTAAACCATGAACAAAGGCGCCCTCCCACAGATGGCATGTTGAGGTGCTGGTCGTTTTGGACAAAATGTGAATTATAGCAACCAGGAAAGACAGATCAAAATTGGTATTGTGAGATTCGGTGTGTAAGGAGACCGGGGCATCCGGTTTGTTGATAGTACAGAAGTGACGATGGTTATTAATACGAATGTTAAGAGCACAACCTGTTTCCCACACATAAAAGGCATCACAGAACTTGCAGGTTAGGATTTATAAAACATTATGGGGGGACATCTACCCTTGGGATTTAGAGTGTACCAGCCGCCAGCAGTATTGACAGTGGCCGTGGAAGAAGTGATAAAAATGGAGCAGGTCCTACATCTGGGCCTCTTGCATATATGGGCGCCGGTTTGGGGTAGTGGCGAGGAAGGATTCGTACGGACCAAGATGTTTCTAAGATTAGAAGGATACTGAATAACTAATCTCGGTTTGGTGGAGAATACTGATCTTGTGTCTTGGTCAGATTTGAGAATGTGAAAATGAGAGTCTAGAATTTGTTTGACCTTGGTTAGTTTATGATGGAACTGGGTGATTAGAGTCGGTGGGTTGGGCGTGGAGGGTTTTGACTAGTGTTGGAGGTTTGAGTGTGTTGAATGTGTGAGGATGCACGGCGAATCTGTTTAGTTACAAGGTTAGATGGGTAGCCTCTGTTGACTAGAGAATCCTGGAGGCGTTGGTTGTACGTTTCACTCGCAGAGCTGGTGGAATTTAGGCGTTGTCCTCTTAGTGTAAAGGAGAAAAAAATCGCTTTCTTGGTGTGGTAAGAGTGGAAACTTGAGTTGTGTAAATACTGCATGTAGTTACTAGGTTTTATGTGAACGGAAGTAGTGAGGGTGTTGTTTTTTTAAGGTGATGTGTACCTCAAGAAATGTGACATTTTGTTTGTTAAAGTTAACTGAATAACGCGAAATTGGTTCAGCTGTTCGAGGAATATGTTGAGACTGGTTTCACATTGGTCCTTAACATCAAGATATCATCCAAATACCTTAACCAAAGTAGTGAGGTTTGCCGTGTTTGCAGGAAATCATGTTCGAACTTGCCCATAAATATATTAGCATAGGAAGGTGCCATTTTCGTACCCATGGCTGTGCCTCGATTCTGAAGGTAGTGTTTGTTGTGAAAGGTGAAATTGTTAGATGTGAGAACTATGTTGGACAGGTTAAGAAGGAAACCTGTGTTTGGTATATGAGCTTTGGGTCTCTGGTTAAGGAAGAATTCCAAAGCTGTTAAGCCATGGGCATGAGAAATGTTGGCATATAAGCAAGTAACATCTATGGTACAATGCAGTATACCAGAAGGATGATTTCTAGTAGGCAGTAATTTACGGATTATTTCTAATAGGTGGTTAGTGTCGCGTATGTAGGCAGGCAGCGCTTGAACATGTTTTTGAAGGAAGGAGTCAACAAGGGTGGAAATGCTTTCGGTAAGAGAATTATAGTTGGCTACAATGGGTCTGCCTGGGTTACCTGGTTTGTGGACCTTCGGTAATAGCTGAAAGGTCGAGGTACGTGCATTGTTCAGTGTTAGATATTTATGGACATTTCAGATATGCCCTCACCAAGACCATTAGCAATGAAATCTGAAATTTTATGTTTGTGGGTGTAGCTTAGGTCAGTGGCGGTGGGTTTGTAGGTGTTTGGAACAGATAGCCCAGGTAACCTAGGCAGACTCATTGTAGCCAGCTATAATTCTCCTACCGAAAGCATTTCTGCCCTGGTTGACTCCTTCCTTCAATCACATTTTCAAGGGATCCCTGCCTACATATGCGACACCTACCATCTATTAGAAATCATCCATAAATTACCGCCTCTTTCTTCTGACATACTGCATTGTACCATAGATGTTACTTCCTTGTATACTAACATTCCTCATGCCCATGGCTTAGCAGCTTTGGAATTCTTCCTTAACCAGAGACCCAAAGCTCATATTCCAACTACAGCTTTCCTTCTAACCTGGCCAACATAGTTCTCACATATAACAATATCATCTTTTACGACAAACACTACCTTCAGATACGAGGCACAGCCATGGGTACGAAAATGGCACCTTCCTATGCTAATCTATTTATGGGCAAGCTCTAACATGATTTCCTACAAACCCAACCCTTGACCCCACTGCTTTGGAAAACGGATTTTGGATTATATCCTGATGCTAAGGACTCATGGTGAAACCAGTCTCAAAACATTCCTAGAACAGCTGAATCAATTCCGTATTGTCCAGTACACTTCGTCCATTTCTAAGAAACAGTCACATTCATTGACGTGGACATCACCTTAAAAAAAAAAAAACACCCTCACTAATTCCGTTCACATAAAACCTAATAACTACATGCAGTATTTACACTACTCAAGTTCCCACCCTTACCACACCAAGAAAGCGATTCCTTTCTCCCTTTCACTCAGAGGACAACGCCTAAATTCCACCAGCTCTGCTGCTGAAACGTACAACGAACGCCTCCAGGAGGCTCTAGTCAACAGAGGCTTCCCATCTAACCTTGTAACCAAACAGATTTGCCGTACATCCTCACACATTGAACCCAATGAAACCTCTTAACTCACCGCCTCCAACCAACCGGTTCTAATCACTCAGTTCTATCATAAACTAACCAAGGTCAAACATATCCTGCACTCTCATTTTCACATTCTCAAATCTGACCAAGACACAAGATCAGTATTCTCCACCAAACCGAGGTTAGTTATTCAGTATCCTTCTAATCTTAGAAACATCTTGGTCCGTACGAATCCTTCCTCGCCACTACCCCAAACCGGCGCCCATATATGCAAGAGGCCCAGATGTAGGACCTGCTCCATTTTTATCACTTCTTCCACGGCCACTGTCAATACTGCTGGCGGCTGGTACACTCTAAATCCCAAGGGTAGATGTCCCCCCATAATGTTTTATAAATCCTAACCTGCAAGTTCTGTGATGCCTTTTATGTGTGGGAAACAGGTTGTGCTCTTAACATTCGTATTAATAACCATCGTCACTTCTGTACTATCAACAAACCGGATGCCCCGGTCTCCTTACACACCGAATCTCACAATACCAATTTTGATCTGTCTTTCCTGGTTGCTATAATTCACATTTTGTCCAAAACGACCAGCACCTCAACATGCCATCTGTGGGAGGGCGCCTTTGTTCATGGTTTAAACGCGAAAATGTATCCTGGCCTTAACCTTCAATAACTCTAAAACACCCGTTTGCTCTGCATTTTCAACACTTTTTCTTCCACAATACCCTCCCGAACTTACACGCCGTAAACTTGCCAATTTTTCCACGTTCCGCAAATCTATGCGCTATATAACAGTCAATTGTTCTCCAAACTTGATGCGTCGTCCGCTACATGACGCTACTGTCGTCTTAGTCTTTATTCTATCGTCATGTGTTTGTATGTTACTCTCCGAGCAAGGAGAAGGTGAATTCACCGAAATATTGAAGATTTCTGTACTTATAAGTATTAGTGTTTTCACCATAGAACAACAAGCTGTAAATAATCCCTTTCTTTTTATCATAATTTTATCTTCTATATATATATATATATGTATATATATATATATATATATATATATATATATATATATGTGTGTGTGTGTGTGTGTGGTGAAAAAATAGTCTTTGTTACCTATGTATTCTCAGAATTTAATCTAATTATTTTCTGAGTACTGTTGGAATTATGGAAATTGGAAATTAAATTTTATTTAAGTTTACTCTATCCATGTGAAATTTTCTTAGGATATAATGTAAAAATTTTCTTTAGCCTTTCTATCAGCATGAAAATTTGCGTATCAATATGAGAAATTATATTAGCTGTTCCCTAAGTTTTACATGAAGTTAAGTTGCGTTAGTGTAATGGAGATACCAGAAATAAGGAAGAATACAATTGAGTCAAGTCCTGTGCGTAAAGCGTGTACAAAGAAGCAAATAGTGTTGGGACGTATATGTGACACTTCGAAGAGAATACGGACCCTGAGTCATGTTACAGATGACGATTCTAACTGCTCACGGGTCAGATGTTTTTAAAGTATTTCACTTATAAAATGGAATAATAAAAAAATAATGTAAACACTTTGTATGATACAGAATTATTATCTGATAATACTGATCAGCGTACATTCTGTGAGGCGAAGGAAACCAGGGAAAGTCCAGACGAAGTCACCCGCCACAATTTTTTTCATTGTATTTAATTACAATGCTGACTGTATACCACGTTAAATTTACCCAGTGTAGATTCTTAGTAGCTTAAATTCCCGTGTTTACCCAGCAAGAAACTTTTCTATGGTTTTTGGAGAGAGCCACTGTTACGTTGTATGTTTTAAATACACTTTTCACGCTTTGGGTTATCATGTATATTTTATACATAGGTTGTTGTTGCATGTTGGTATATGATGCATGTTTAGCTTATGTTATATGTTGTTGTTGTTTGAATTTAAATATGTTATTGTTGTTACCTGAAACAACTATTTTAACAATTCAATTTTACGAAAATAGAAGACAGAAAGCAATGAAATACTTTCTGGTCATAAACCAAAAACAGCGAAAGCAAAAGATAGAAATAGAAAAGAGATAAAGTAAATAAATGGTTGCCTGTTCTTACAAGAACGAAACACAAAGCTAAATGCTTTTATATTTTGATACACATGCAAGTTGGCGTGATATATTGTGTTATTGTGGATGTAACTACAAGCTACTGATGTAAACCAATGATTTACTATGATAATTACTTAATACAAAGAAATCTGGTGAATTATCTTATCATTTCTCACTGATAAGCAAAATGGGTCTGAGCTAGCTGGTTTTAGTAAAATAAAAATACATAATACATTAACGTAATATTTCGATTTATAGGAGTGTAGATGTTCTGTTATAATCTGTAGATACACACAGTCTGTTATAGTGAAACATGTTTTCCGAACCGTAACAGAGGTAGTTTAGGTATATCGGTTGTTAGGAATGTAATTGTGCATGCATGGCCTTTAAGTTCTTGTAAGTCTATGGTTTACAAAGAAGAACGAATCAAGTTATTGTTTAACGATTGTCTTATGTTTCGTGGATGAAAGAATATTTTAAACATTAACTATTGATGTGCGAAGCGATGTATTTTTAATACTAATTCTACCGACTAAATCATGATGTATTTACGGTATATAATAATATTGAGTAATGTAGTGCTTACCCGTATAATAGGTGAGAAATATTCATATGGAAGTGATTCAGGTTGTATAATGTAAACTAAGAATGGTTGTGTCTATGCATTTAAAGTGAATGAGGAATTAATAAAGAAGCACTCAGATAATATTATGAACATATCAACATAGAGTTCTATCTTTCATATCAACGAGAAATGAAAGAAAAAGAAATCATTTAACATGGATAAAGGAAATTTAAACAAAACTTGATTTCCATTCTTCGAAACTCACTAAATGATTATATTATATTACAAACATGAATAAAGTAACTAGTTTTCTAATATATTTTATTTCATTATACAGACTTTCTCACAATAGTATTTTATTTTCAATCAACCAACATCGGTGCAGAGATCCATCATAATATAGGCCTACAATAATACCATCAACGCTGTACGATAGATTTCTATCATCACAACAAGACCTTGCAATATGTAACAGTGACGACAGGAATGTTAGTTTGTTACCCTTTTTCTTTCACTATATTAGTATTTTTTTCATCTTCTTTTCTAAAATGTGCATAACGTCATGAAAAAGAAGCTATGTTACACTTCGATACATGTTGACAAGGATTTGTGCATAGTCTGAATATAATTTATCACTTTGGGGGCCGCGAGTACTATATCAAAGGAAGTACAAAAATATTTTATATCCTATGAATTAATGATTAGTCAGCATATTGCACAAGGTAGTGATATTACATTGTTTTGAACAAGAGTTGGCTTTGCTATTTTTCTGGCTTTGTGTATAATCAACGGATTTTACTTACTTCTCATTACTATCAACAGTTTACGCTGCTAAAATGTTTTCTATTTCTTGCCGTGAAGGAGAGATAGACTCAAGGTGATGTGCCATGGTTTCCTCATGTAGTACATATTGTTGCTCAAGTTTTTCACTTTTCCTGTGGCTGATAAACACAAGGAGGAGAGTATTGCAAGGTTGACATTTAACTTAAGTGTTGCCATTCCCCTTGCCATTAGATCCAAGTTGATGTTTCGAATTCAGTTTGAAGACTGGTACCTGGTTATAATTTGCCAAACTAGCGGATCAGATCGGTTACTGTACCCTTTCCAAATACAGTATTACTGAGTCTGATACTCGGACACAGAATTTCCAGTTTAAGTAAAAAGAATGGAGTATTTAACTATGTTCTATAGCTTACTTAATATCATTTTCACTACGAAACAAGAGTTGCAGTTTCACTGAAGAAAAGATTTCTTGTGGCATGTTGTTATTGTGTGTGTTAATGGTGTACATTTATCACCCAAGTAAAATTGTGTGTTGTAGCTTTACCCTAAAATCGACCCTTAGAACTCGAGCAAACTAATATATTCTTAGTAGTAGTTTCACGTTGCCTGTTGTGGAAGGAGTCATGTATAAGAAACAAGTCAATGTGATAAAAATAAAACATCAAAATTATTCAGATTATGGGAAAATTGGTTCACGAAACTATTCCACTGTCAAGGACAGAAATTTATGTGCAATACATTACGCGGGAATTTGCTATTCCTGCCAATATCAATTATACAAATTCGCTCAAATTCTTCAGCTGAATGAATTGAAATAAAGTAAGGTAAAAATTTATAAAAATATAAAATTTAATTATTTATAAAATTTATATAAATTTATAAATCTATCTTCAGCAAGGAAGTATGAATAATCAACACTTCAGTTGGACAACAATGAGAAACTTATCCATAAATCATTGTTTGAAACTAAAAAAAATTAAAGAATTTGCTTCATTCCAACTTAATTTAAAATTGAATCTGTTGTCCAAGGACAGTTTTCCAATGTATAATTAAAATCTTTCTTACGTGTTTTGGTTGAAATTATGTTCTCGGTTTGAAATGTCATGTTGCGTAAAAGAAGTGAAACGGTGAAATGGTTACTTAAGCTTAACCTAGTGTTGTAAAAAGAAAAAAAAGTTTTTTTTTCTGTGAAGGTTTTTTCATGTTTGTTTCAAAATGTTGTGTTTTTTTCACACAGCAAGTGATTTAATGCTCTACGTTGCAGATACTCAATGTAATCAGCAGGATTGGAGCTAATCTTTCATACATTCATCTCAATTTACTTTGCTTTGTTTTCCTGCAAACTTACGGGGCAAATGATGAGATTATTTGTGTATTCACTGCCACATTGCTATATTTCCTATATCTTCATCCTGACAAACATAAGGAATTAACTAAAGATATATGGAGTGAAGTTATTTGGTATAGTTTGTATTAAAATACTACTAAACTTCCAGGGAACTGAAGAAATATTTTGAATTATAGGAAGAATTTGTTCCTAGAGATAATAAAATCTCGAAGACATCTTTACTATAAAATGAAAAACTATTAATTCTTGCCGAAATATGCTCTCATTCCGTATATACAATACATTAATTTCTAATTACGGCATTATTCAAGGAAGATATCTATTTTTGATCATAATTACTGTCCGCAAAAATCAATTATCTTTAGCTCAAAATCCCGGGAAATATATGTTTGGGTTTACTAGTGCATTTTTTTGAATCCAAATTTAATTTTTAAGGCCTTTAGGCAACTTTAGCTCAGGCCGGATGGATGATGATGAGATAAATTGGTGAAATGAAAAAAGTGGGAGGAAATGGGAGAAACCCAAGAAAACCAAGGCACACGGTGTTTGTCCACCAAAAAGCCCACATTGCATGAGCAGGGATCGATCCGACGACCCCTTGGTGAAAGCTCTATCAATTGAGCCACCGCCGCCCCACTAGTACATTGTGTTTCACTAAAAGAACACTGGGCATTGCTCCCTCATGTTCCGGGCTTCAAGGCTCGCTCCATACTCTGAAAATGTATACATATAGAGACAGTATAACAAAAATATTTTCTGTTATATGCATATTTAAAAAGAGTTGTATAAACGCATAATGAATACTCTTGTAAACATATAAGTTTTCTTAAATGCGTCTGGGTTCTGAGAATTATTATTTCAAAGCATATCATAATACAGGCACGTCCCGCGGCTCTCCCCGCGCTTTTCTGAAATATAGGAATAGCTATCGGCACGTAACAGTATGGGAGCACATTTGAAAATGAATTTTAAAATAGGGTGGCAACGCAGCTGACAATGGGTGCTTGGGTACAGGCAGAGCTGGATTTATGCGTCTAGGCTCCCTGGGCCCATGACTTCCAGCACCCCCCACTTTTCCCTCCCGTTCTTTTCCCCTTTCCACCTTCGCATTATGACAAATTAGTCTCCTCAGTCCGCTCGCCATTTAATAATGATAATGTAATTATGCTAATTAGTCCTTTTAGTCACTTTGTCCTATATATAGTACAGTGAATTAAAACCTTCGTAATTCTTTCAAGTTCTCAATTATTGTAATTAATTGTTTTAAGGTGACACCCATTGCGACAACAATTGTATAGAATGGTAATTGTTGTGACGAATACTTTGAAAGTGCTTTTCAGTAAACCTTAATATCGATAAAAGTGGTCTGTTGATAACGCATAGCAAGCATGGCAATTCAAGAGAATTCCAGCATATTATTTTTGGGGGTGTAAATTAGATACCAAGACATAACAAAGAAGTATTTAGTATAATTTTTATACTGCAAGTGTGGTATTGTAGGTGATTCAAAGGATCGTGCTAAATATAGGACAGCGTGACTGTAACTTACCTGATTTTGGGTGAAACGCGAAAAAAATATATATGTGAGCAAACCATTGTGTAACTTGTTTGCTGAATTTGTGTTACTTGTTTGTAGGATTTTATCGTTAGTTTAGAAATGGGCAATGTATAAATCAGTTCCCGCTAAGATTATTTAGTGTCATATTCAAGAAACTCATATTTTCATACTGAATACTGTTCACACAC
>JAGDQP010000985.1:1079-16915 GCA_022664845.1 Lepisma saccharinum | reverse complement strand
ATTTCATAAATTTATTTTGTGAAATATAATGAACATATCTGAATGTAATACATGTGGTAAGAAGGGTAACTCTAAAAGTTTTTTTCAGTCACATCACAAGTGCTCTATGTGAGCACCTCGCATAACACGGCACACATCAAGCCGATAGTCTATCTCCTGCCAAACCTTGTGTAGTGTGTCACGGTCAATCTCTGCAATGTTGTTGGAAGTGGTGGTACGTAAACACGATCCTTTATGAAACCCCACAAAAAGAAATCACACGGGGTCAGATCGGGGGAACGAGGTGGCCAACGAATGAGAACTCGATCCTCCTGAGATGCACAGCCTATCCAGCGCTGTGGCAATGCCTCATTGAGATGATCCCGAACGCTGCCATGGTAATGCGGAGGGGCACCATCCAATTGAAGAATGAAATCTGCACTATCCTCTTCGAGCTGTGGAAGGAGCCATTGTTGCAGCATATCAAGAAAAACATGTCCTGTCACAGTAGGTTCAAGGAAGAAAAAGGGCCCATAAATCTTTTCAGGGGAAATGGCACAAAACACATTCACCTTGGGTGAATCGCGTTGGTGTTCCACAACTGCGTGGGGATTATCAGTTCCCCAGATCCTTACGTTGTGTCTATTCACATTCCCAGAAAGGTGAAACACCGCTTCATCACTGTAACGTAACCTTTCGGCGAACCCATCCTCTTCCATTAACGTGAGAAAATCAGCACAGAAAGACGCTAGAGCAGCATAATCAGTGTCTCTTAAGGCTTGTAGCAGTTGCAAGCAATAGGATTTCATTTGTAAACGTTTCCGCAGAATTCGCCATACAGTTTTCTGTGGCATTTCAAGTTCCCTCGCTGCCCGGTAGGTAGACTTCTGTGGACTCCGCACAAAACTGGCGCGAACACGTTCCACTGTCTCTTCCTCAGCTGAAGGACGGCCAGTCGATTTTCGCTTACAGATGCAGCCCGTATCTCTGAATTTTTCATACCACGTACGAATGGTTTTTCCAGTAGTTGGGTCTCTGCCATACTTGGTACGGAAATGCCGTTGAACACTCATCACAGAGTTGTTTACATGGTAATCCAGCACACATAACGATTTCTGCTCTCAGGTCAGCGCCATTTTCGTTAACTGCTTCCAGCGCCGCGTAGCGGTAGACAATGCAACCACGCGGGACATAAACTAAACTTTGAACTTTTGCCTTTCCTTGAGCGTAGCTCACATTAAGATATGTTCATTATATTTTACAAAATAAATTTATGAAATCGGGTCCATCATTTTGACTTACCCTGTATATATATATATATACACACACTTTCATATCGTACCGATCTCAATAGGTATATTTTTCTTCGAAATCTACCTAACAACGCAGAGTACACGGTGGATACACATTTTTTCGATTGTACACGAACTGCAAAGAGAATACTTTCCAAGACTACCGCGGCCCAATGCAGCCGATAACTGGAAGACCCCGGTTAAAGCCCTGATCTTGGCAAGGACAGTTTCTCTATGTATTTTTCAAGAGTAAATTTTACTCAAGGTCTTTGTGCATAAGAAAATTATCAAGTTTTTGTCTATAATATTATATGAATCACATATATTGTTATGTATACGTGTACGTTACTGTATGGCTTACTTATAATACCTGAAAGTCTTCTCTTTGTATTCATGTGCTAACTTACTCTTTATGGAGGAAATTAACAGAAATTAAGGTACTTTCCAAGAGAAGTAGAGTGGGCCGCGGTGGTTCAATGGTTAGAGCACTCACATCTGGCGTTTGGGTTCGTCTGTTGAAACCCTACTTTTGCCATGTAGGATTTCTGGTGGACAAACGCCGTCTGTGTGGGTTTTCTCGGGGTTCTCACGTTTCCTCCCACTTTCTTCACTCCACCATTCATTCCCTAATCATCCATCTGGCCTGAGCCTGAGTTGCCGAAAGGCCTAAAAAAATTAAATTCAAGAGAAGTAGAGGATTTCCAGAAATTGTCTAAAGTAAGTCAAAATGAGCATGGATAAGAAGACCTTCCGTGCGAGTAGAAATGACATACGTAATCACCGCTATCGAACCGGACAATGACATTCTCTCTCACTGATGGTTAACACACCGAACGATTTTTGATGTGCGTAATTCTTACTCCTGTTTGTTATGCAACCACACATTTTTTAAAAATAATTTACAATTGTTCCAGGAAAATTGAAACTCTATTTATCGCGTGTCCGAGATCAGTTTGACCAAAAACTTCTGGAACAGCGTGTACCCAAGAAAAAATTACAACCCCTGTATACACCTAACATATAGGTAGATCCCAAGTTTTTCGTTTCAGTATTTTTTCCGTGTTTCAATATTTCTCCACTAGAATCTCAAAACTTTGAAATAGAACAAAACAACATAATGAACTTCGTATCGAAATTATACAAATTGACCAATTTTTTCATCTGTATTTTCTTTTTTGTTTCCATATTATTTTCTCACTCTCGATAAAAAACCTAGCGTTAATTTCGAGACTGTTGAGGTACAACGTAAATAAATAATCATTAACCTTCATCATTTGGAGCATATTTTGTACGCCACGTGAGAAAAACATTTTTAATATGGTGTTCTGCGTATTTGCGTGATTTTTTATAATTAAAACTTACTAACTAATAAATTACACATGAATTTCATTTCATTATTCATAGTGAAATACCCGGTATTAGGATCATGCAATAAAACCCAGATTCGGGCAGCAGAGGAAATCCACAAAATTATCGACCAATGGGGGGCAAGCCTTAATGTCAGGGTAGACTATATTAGCGCTATTAACGAAAACAATCTTCTTGTTACTAGTGTGTGCAATGTGTTATACGAATGAAATAATATACACTTAATTCCATAAACTCGTCTGTTTCATTTGGACGACCCTTATATATATATATTATAAAAATAGATAATCGTAGAGTTCATTAACATTCAGATTATTTAGAGAAAACATTTCCTGTTCTGTTGGTTTATATGATGCATACTCAAGTTTGCCGTGTTCTAGAATGATTATATGCAAAACATGTTTACTTTTCAATTTAAATGTTGATAAAACATATGTATATGAATGATATCCAAATTATGCTTTAGATATTTCAAAGTCTTGAAATTTATTTACAGAGGATGTGAAAGTCACAAGCGTGGCCCGTTTACCTTTACAAATTGACTTTACAATCGATTATCCATTTTGGATACTACACGGGGAAAGCTTATTTGAACTACAAGGATTTAAATTAGATCCAGGTAACCAAATCGAAGTACATGTTTACTATGATCCACTTTGGTGTCCAGATCTACATTCTAGAGTTGATACAGGAAAACTTGTTGTTAGTTTCGAGGGTCACCCAGTAACGGTAAGTGTCAAATACTATTGGAGAAATTCATCCTATTTCATCCTAGAATTATTTTGTCAGAATAAAATTAATGTTTGAATGATGATTGGTGTTCTGTTCGGAGGCAGATATATGACTCAAAGTTCCCTAAGCAAGCTGAACCGATGATGGTTTCTCATTGCTTCCCTCTTGATGTCCCTAAGCAAGCTAAACCGATGATAGTGTCTCATTGCTTCCCTCCCGATGCTGGTTCAAGATGGAGTCCTAAGATCACAAAGTTCTTACAACTTAAAGTGAGCTCGAATATATTAATATATCTAAATGCACAGTTTGATTATATCATTACTTATCACTGAACATATTTAGACGTTAGAAATTGAGGAATCCTATAATAAATACTCTGAAGTAACTTATTCAACAGAGTTAGTATGTATTATACATTCAGACATCAAGAGCATTGTACATCAATTTTTAGATTCCTAACGAAAACAGGGGGAAATCTTAACGGAACTTTACTCGGGCATAGCATTTGGCGTAGTTAAAGTAACTCAGCACACATTATTGTTAATTGAGGCTTACTGCATTGATAGAGCGTTAGAATATCCGAAAAAGAACAGACCTATGCTGACATTTTCGTCAAAAGCATAGCTAACGGTTTAGATGAATGTGCTATCTAAGACAGGCTGGAACAAAGTCACCTGTGAAAGTGCAGGCATGCAACCCTATGAAAAGGAGGTGCCATTACTGACTTATTCACCGTTATCTCTTATTACGTGGTTGCAAAATGCTGTAAGCGGGTGCAGAATGATAAGAGGCAGCTCATGTGATCAGAATGATTGACAACTCTGCAGCCGATGTTATTTAAGATAATATAAGCTAATAGATTGAATGATTAGATGTAAACAAAGTGGTAATAGATACAGTTTAGTGGGAATATTTTCTAATATATATTACGCACACGTTGATTTCTGATCCCTATGTGAAAATAGTTCTTCCTGATGGTCATTACTTTTTTACCCTTCCCCTGACTCACATCACAAAGCTCAAAATAAATAAATAAAACATGTTTCAAAAGTGAAATTGAAGGGTTCAGTATTCGTGTCAAGTCGTAAAATATGTTGATTTACATCCATTGCAGAATTTGAGAGACTACATGACATATAGTATTTATGAACCCATTTAAACTTCTATCAGTTTAAAATATAGTTACTGTAGGTTCAGGTTGGGAATAACAGTTTGGCACACAGTCAGCGATGAAGTGGAATTCATGTCAAGAAGGATAGAAGCTGTTGTCGAGACTGAAAGTAGCGGAATACGCTATTAATAGATTATTGTAATGTTTTGAGAATATTATTATTGTAGTGATGCACTAGTGACTTCTGAAGAAACTTTCATGTGTTTGAAATGTCACATGACCCCTTTCCCATTTCAAAAATTTGAATTGAATCAAAGACGCTGGAAGGAGCATGTACCATGCTTCAAAGATACAGTACTTTGTCTTTTTTACATTGCATATGGTTACATTAACGATCCGTATTATGTGCAGAAATTATATGGATAGTCGATATGTACTTAATGTGACACGTAACACGCAATTTACTTCAACAGTCTCTACTACAAAATCCTAAGGCCTTCCATTCCTTCGTTGTGAGTTTCTGCTGAAATACTCCGCCGGCAATCGAATCCTTACTTGCGTCGCAGTAGACTCATGTGCGGGCTTCAGTTATCGTGGGCCATTGCCAAAGAGTTCAGTAGTGCTTTCCTTAGCGCTAGAAACTTTTTTAATGAGATGGAAACCATGTAAATCCTTTTCCCTTTTTGGTTAATGCTAAAAGTGGTATCACCAAAGCTGCGAAGTTGGGAATTGGGCTGTGGGCAAAATTACATAGTCCTATGCATTTGCGAAAAGATTTTAATATTTTGGTGGCTTAAAGTTGTCTATTGCTGAACGAATATTCTTGGAATTTTTTATACCATCCTGGGAAATTTCAAAGCCAAATAGGTCTTTAGAAAAAAAGGAATCTTGCTTTATGTATAGACAATCGAATTCCAAGTTTTCTGATTTTTTGAAATAGTTGTTTGAGTGTTTCAAACACTCGAGAAGTCATTCCCACTTAATGTCAAATTATCTACATAATGACTAACAATTTCTGAATCCAAGTCCTTAGTAAGTTTGTTCATAACATAGCTAAGTGATGCAAAGCTACTAAGTAGACCCATTGGATTTCTATTAAAAATATAATTTCCTTCGGATGAAATATTTAAACCAAGATATTTCTGTGATTTCTCATCGACCTCAACATCATAAAGCGCGATATTAACACCCAAATTTACCACGTATCTGCAGTTCCTTAATTTATATAGTACAGACTCCATACTAACTTGTATAGCTGCTGGTTTGTGTATATATAAGTTCAGGTTCAGCAGGTCGGCACAAATGCGATAAAGTCCTGTGGGTTTTCTAACAATTACAATTCTGGACGTATAATCAGTGTTGCTGGGTTTTGCAACCACTGCAATCACTAAATCGTCTAACTGGCTTTTTTATCTGAGCTAATATGATAATAGCTAGTATTTCGTTTGATGTATGAACAAATGAATTTATGCTTTGTTAATGTGTAATTTCTGCTTGTATCCTCGTACTAAGCGTATATCTGACTAACTATGAGACCATATGTCTCTGTACTCATATAACAGTTTTTACAGTTTTGTTCTTTGCTCAGGATTTAAATTACCCGAAATTTGAAAATTTGAAATATCAAAATAATTTAACGGTTTCTTAAAGACGTTTCTGTAACTCTTGGTGTGTTACCAGTTCTATGTATAGCTATTTCCTCTTTTCGTTTAGAAGTTGGAACATTTTGTACCTCAAAATGTGTATGAACTTTCCCAAGAACTGTTTTCCTGTGCAAAACTATACTTTCATTACTCAAGTTAGAAATATGAACGTATAACTTATTGCCAGATGTTACTTGATTAAGAATTCTAATGTTAAGTTTCTCTAACAATTTGTTGTTGGACTCAAAGAAAACGTCAATGTTTGCTGTGTCTAATTTTGTTCTCATTGGTACGCATACCAAAGAATGTGGTTGTAGTCTGTAAAAAGTATTAGGATAACAGAAACTGTTCTTAGTTTATCTCGTATATATGCATTTACCATTTTGCTAACCTTATTAAATTTATTGTGCGCAAACTGAATTGGTTGTCGGTTAGGACTCAAACTAAATGTGTTAGTTGCAAAACATATCCTTGAATTGTAATGTCTAAGCATATCTGTATCAAGGATTGGATTACAAAACGTCTATGGAACTACAAAGAATGGATGTGAAAATATTATTCCAGCTATAGTAACGTTTAAAATTACTCCTTTATCTAAATATAGAACTTTGTTGGAAATTCCCTTGACTTTTGTTTTAACGTTTATGATTTTTGTGTTTCTCGGTATCTGCGCATGCGCCAAAATACTCAAAGTACTTCCGCTGTCTAAAATTATCTGGTATCCTTAGCCATTAAGTTTAGCGTCTACTGTAGCAATACGGTGATTATTACATAGTTAAGTTGTAAATAACGGGTACTTCATTAACTTTAGCTTATTTAATATGCTTTGTTTACCTAATACGTGCTGGGGGCCCTTTTGATGGCTGAGCCCCTTATCTAGTTTAAATTATGTTCATTACCGGAACCATTTTTTGCCATATATGTCCTGGGGTCGCGTGTGGACTGTCCTCTATTTGCAATTCGTCCCGAACCTCGCCGGCCGCTTCCAAAATTGTGCCCTCTTGAAGAGCGGTGAGGCCCTTGGTTCTAGGTACGCGGCTGGAAGTCTTCGTAATATCGGTCGTACTGACTATTAGATCTACGATCTTGATAATTTCTATAGCTTTTGCGAGAGGTACTACGACGTGGGGGTCGAGAGCGATATTGTGTTCTTCCTCTATTATTATTTGTGTACATGTTATTTGTTTTATTAGCTAATTGTTCCAGTCTAATCTCTTGAACTTGCAATGTAAGGCTAGTTAGCTTGTCTGTTAATGCGGATAAATCATGTAAATTGGTGCTTTGCCTTGCCGCTGTATGAATTTGTTTATTTGTACTCTTTGACGACGTAGTTCCTAAATTTCCGCTAGGTGGTATTATTTGCTTTGTAGGTTAGTACGTAAGTCCTGCAATGCCTGCAGCGCCTGCCACCTGTTGGGAGTGATTCGTATCACCACAGTAAGTAGCAGAGACGTTGTGCATCTGCATCTGAAAAGAATTTGGCAACTCCAAATAATTGGGTACACTCTATGCGATCTGTGGTTGATAAGCATAAATAGTCTGTGTGACTGGCTGTTGATCAGCGAAGGCGGTCTGTTGCGCATAACCTGGATTGGTAATGTAAGGCTCGAGGGATGGAAGCATCCGTGGCATTGGTGTGCTTACTTGTAAGCCTTGGTCTATCTGTGTTAGAGTTGCGGACGGTTGAAAATAACTTTCGGCAAGTTTTGGCTATTTAGTTCTAACATATTGTGTTTGTCAATCAGGAAATCCCGATTAAGAAGTGAATACAGCTTCAATTTCAGTTCCTCAATCGACTGATTTTTTCCCCAATGAAACCTGGTCTAAAATGATTTGCGTAAGCCGACTATAATGAAGTATATTCTTTTTTGCATTGACATTTCGGGGCTTAACTGTTGTATGAGCTTATCTTTCTGAATCAAATAGTGGATTCGGTTTTCATCATGTCCCTGGATGTGCGAATTAAGAATCGCTTCAACCTGCATGACATGATAATTCGGACGAAGTTGATCTGTCAATCGTTTTTAAAGGAGAATTCTCCGTAACCGTCTTCTTTGCTTACGTTCAATAATATATCAAGAGGAAAACCAGTCAATGATACATCGAATCTCAAATTGCATTCATTGTCTGACCAGTCATCTAACTCTGCAATGATTTCAAACTTTGATAAAAAATTCACTGAAAGGTTGATTCATTTTGTAAACAGGAGGATTATATACCTGTCGGTAGCATCAGGTAGACCGTGGTGGAGAGGGTTGTGGGTACTGCTGAGGAGACTCTTGAGAAGACTCTTCCCTATTGCCGATCGCTCCTTGTATTTGACATTCTACTACGTTCTGTTTAGCAAATGCAATTTCAATAATAAATATATAAATAAATATGCTGCTATAGGCAGTTCACTTTCTAAGCATATATGTAAATCTATTACCTTATTATTGATAATACACTTTTGCCCTACTGGCCGATATTTAAATGCTAGATCTCAAATTGAAATTATACTTACAACTCATTTCCTCTTAGCCTATTGAAAAAGAAAGAAAGAAAGAGAGATAGATAGATAGATAGATAGATAGATAGATAGATAGATAGAGAGAGAGAGAGAGAGAGAGAGAGAGAGAGAGAGAGAGAGAGAGAGAGAGGAAAAGAGAAAGAAATGTAAAAAATATAAGAATTGTGGATCACAGTATAGCTGTGTCATTAAAATAACTGCAAAGTCATGTTTCAAGTATAGAACTGGACTTTGTTTGAAAACAGTTTGATGAAACAACGAAAGTAAATAATGATGTTATTAATTATACGAAATGTGCATGTACAGTTTCATGCTTAGAATTCCTGTGTTACCATAGCTCTTATAAAGCAAGAAAGAAGTAACAAGATACTAGTTTTTTAGAAAGGAAAAGTTTCCCCGAAATGTGAATGCCATAATAATTTACTATTCTTTTAAAAAGAACAAGTCCAAATCTCCGCCATGTTCTATAATATTATGTTGGAAATAAAGCCCAGCTGTCCACCATGTAAGCTTTTCTGACACCGTAGTGAAGAAACCTTAGTTATTTATACTGGGAACGGAGGATGTAGCAAATATAAGAAATAAAAGGTTTTAGAAACATGGGTTTAGTTTCATGTTTGAAAAGGAAGCTCAATCTGTAGCGCTTCGACTCACCAGACAGATCCGTTGAAGTCAAGTTGGCAGCTAACTCCTGTTAGCCTGTTCACTGATATAAATATTGGTGTGTTGCTCTAACGAACTCTGTTCTCTGAATGAATACTGTCTCACAGTACTTCTGTATTTGTTAGTTCGTTTTCCCCTTTTTGGGAAAGAGAGGCGCTTAGGAAATTACATGGGTCAGGAGACTTCCAGGGGAAAATGATGGCAAATGGAATTTAAGTGTCTTGTTGTTCAACGTGTCTGTCCGGGAGAGACTTGCGCTATAATCACAAATAGTGTTATTACACTATATAATTTATTATTCAAAAGGAGTTGTAAACTAGCTGCTTATTTTTTTCTATACACTCTCTTGCTGTTCCTCATAATACTGCTTATTCAGGATAATTACGTAAGTGATGACAGCCGTGAATGTTCGTGTGTTGATGTAATTGTCCTATAACTTTGGTGACATAATATTTATGAGTGTATCTGATATTAAATATACCTTGTTCAAAAAGCCTGAGGGACGTTACTCTAGAATGTTCACAGAAAGTCATACCCAGTATTACATTTGCCCTACCTGTTAAGGTGTCTGATAAGATAACATTAATTGTGCGGGCAGTAATAGTACTGTGACTTATTAAGGTGTCCGAGTTATGTTCACTGAAGATTTGCAATACATGTGTTCATTTATCCAGCAGCGTCTTAACTCCAACGCCGTAGCACTTAGGGTAAATCAAATACATAGAATGGCTTTCTGGGAACATTCTCGTATTGTTTGATATGTAACGCGGCCCACTTGCCATTTAAAAAACATGCCCCTATCCAATATGGCGGATTTCAAGGTGGCTGTCAGGTTGATCATCTACTCCAACATGTAGCTCTTTGCTAGCATTACACTTTTGTATACTACGATCCTCCATTTTCTTGACTGTTTGTGAAATAGAATGCTGTATTGTGACTTGTGTCTCGCTCTACAGTTACAAAGATCCATACCGGTTATGACAAAAATATTGAGTGATGACGACAAAAAATGTGGTCATTTTTGAACTAAGCACCCACAAAAAGAACATTTTTCGTACGCATTTTCAAAGTTTTTTGACCCTTCATTTTTTCAGTTATTTCAAACTCTTTGATTAGAAATATTAATTTTTACATCCCTTTGTAAACTTTGAAACACTTCTTGAGATATCCTAAAATATTTGCAATAATTTTATTTGAAATATTCAACAGTTAAAGATAGTACAACGACGAACATCCTGACTTAATGAAAAACGTTGTAAAATATTTTCGGTGTCTTCAGACGTATTTTAAATTAAAAGAACATTATCAACTTACATTTAAAGTCAATATATTTGTAGAGACTTACTTTATCTAATCGTGAGGGAAAAGACATTAACCATAAGATATAATGTCATTTACAGTTAAGGAAGCAAAAGTTTCACTCAAATTTCTAAAATAATTGTACAGTTCTGTTGCTAAATCCTCATATTTTCACTTAATTTGGTTGGGATATTAATACAACTAAGAGTACACTGATACGAACAGAACTGAGCTCAAGGTTCCATCTTTGAAGAAAATATTTATTTCTAATACATAAAAGTAGTAATATCGCAATAAATTTTGATGGGGTGCTTCTGTTTTTTGTAATTAATGAGACTTGATAGTTAAAGGACTTTTAAGTTAACAACATTTTGTAAATTCTGAATGTGTAAATATGCCATCGATATCTTGTATTTAATCGTCCCCGTGATTAAATTAATTAGAGTAAGTTTATTGCTTTCAAGACCGTTTAAACACTACAATATGTACAGGGAGTATGAAAGTATATACAAAATGTTAGAGAGAGAATTTGAAATATCTTCTTTTTTATATTCAAATCCATAAGCTCAAGCATCAGAAAGTTGTTTTCATTGCGATTTCGTGACGAAAGAAAATGTTTTAGCATTTGTTTATATCACTGGTTAACTATAGTATAATTAATAGATACCAAAAGTTTTCCTCTTATGACATCGAAGCCAAGAAATCCAGGAAATGTTATTATATTAAATTAAACGTGAATTTACTGATATATGTTTCTAAAATTTCTAAACTTTTAAGAACGTACTGAGTTCAAAAAAATTTCAACTATGTCATTGACACCTCGTATTATGCTTAAACTCAATTACCTTTAATGTATGCTTCATATTTTGAATATATCTGGATATATTATTAGACTATCTGATTTGCCCGCCCATTGGTGCGAGGTGAAGAAAATATGTAGGCAACAGTCATTGGGCCATTCACCATTACTCGCTTCCACGTGGCGGTCTGCGACCATAAATTGGTAAGTTTTGGTTTTATCGTAACCATACTTTCTGGGGGCTTACGCCTCCATGGTGCAGATACCACTACCACTACTACTACTACTCCTACCACAATAACAATAACTCATCTCCCTACAATTATTACAACAACAACAGCTCCTCCTACTACTACTAATAATAATACTAATACTACAAATGAAACAACTACTACTACTACAACTACTACTAATTCTACTAATGCTGCTGCCAAATACTACTCTAATGCTTTAAAACATTAAATCTACATATTTTTATTTACAACAATCCATATTTTAATTTAAAAATTTATAAAATATTTATTTATTTATGATTCTTGGTTTTACTTAAACATGGAAACAATGTATTTATTGCATTGTTATAATAATGAAATCACTGTTTTTGTTCATTCCTTCGCGACACATTCACTTCCGGTTAACAAAAATATGATAACTTCACAAACTGGAACATTATCTAATAATTTACGTAAAATCTTTACAATCTGTTCAGCCGTTTTGGATTGATGACGGAACAAACATAGCGACATTCATTTTTATATATAGAGATAGGGGAGCTACTAGTCTCAAGTTCTGCCTTAAATTAAATTTGTCCGTGAACATATTTAAGATGGATTGTCTTTTACTTTATTTATGTGATGAGTATTTTATGAATACTCATGCGAAAATAGTAATAGTAAATATTATACTGTATTTATCCCAATTCATATAAGGAGTGGAACGTTACCATATACTTTGTGTCACTAAGAATAGAAAAACTGACAAATTGATACTACTGCAATATTTCATTTCACCCTAAAGATCAGACTACTATTTTTATATAAAGTTCCTGCGCACATGATTGAATGGGCAGAATTTTCTGCAATGAACTGAAATTAAATTTCAACACAAATTACATTATTAGAAAATCGAGTTGTCTTCAAACTTTGGAAATAACTCTATTGTTATTAATTATTAAATAAAATTTGATAACGATTTGAATAAATGTAAAGATAATTTCTCGTAGTGTTTCTGCTCCTCGAAAATCAGATGTTACCTTCTGACATTATTGTTGGTTGATTATTCTACCATGTCTTTTTGAATTTATTATAACTCAAAATACGAAATACTAGCCAAATGAACATGCAGTGTTGAATTTTATTTCATTGTCTGCACCTATGCCTTGCATGTACTGTATACTTACCTATGTTATATTATGAGATAGAAAGATGAAATAGTCTGATTGGATGGAAAAAGATGTGAGTAAGGTTCAGATTAATATTAAATCATCTTTCAAGGAAAATAAAATAATTTGCTTCAGGTTTCAAAGAAACATAGTGAGACATATCGGCATGGTTTGCTACTATTGGAAGGGTTTCTATTGCTAAACTCAATCTTCATAAACAGATGCAGTATTATTCGAATGTTTATATGTATCATTTGTACAGCTACTTGATGCATATATGCTGATTTAGTTTTATATTTGAGCTTTAGTAATCCCAACGTATTACGGTTGCGTAGCAATGGCTAGTAAATTTTCATGATATATAGGTATCTCAAAGAATAAATCAAGACAGTAATAAATATTAGTTATATATATTCCCCGTTGATAAGTGGGTTCTTTCGACGCTTTATAATCAAGGAGCTCCGGGTTTAATTTCTGGTGGGTTGAATATAGAGGTTGGGTCCTGTCCTTAGTATATCTGAATCCAATCGAATGAAATGACAAACTACTATAGGTGCTCTTGAAGTCATAAAAGTTTCTCCAAGCAGAAACCAACTTCATTTAATGGTATAGATAAATTAGAAATAATTTGTTTGAAACGAATATAGCAATATTATACAAAGTTGGATTTGTTATACAAAGTTGGGTTTTACCCACGAGGGGATTGGGGGCACAGAATGTTCCCATACTATTTTTCGGGGAGGAGATTTTGAAATAAAGATTTATATTAATAGTGACTTCGATATAAAAGTTGATATAAACATCTTATTATTATTTTAGATTAAAATGTTAAAGAAAAGAAGCGTACTTCACACTCACAAAACATTACATACTAGTGACCACAAATGGATTCAAGGAGGAAAGATGACTTGTACGAATGTTAAAAAGATATGCATTAAAACGTTTAAGCCTATATCAACAGGAACTTCGACAAGAAAAATTAATATATAACATTTAATTTAGTCTTGATATTAAAATATGACGCGATATAACGTCTAACGATGCTCTTTCATTTGCCCTGTTTTCCAAACGGAATGCAGTACAAGGTAGCTTATACCATATTGGTGCCCTTATAAAAAAATTGCTTGTATTTAAATTTCCAATGGCGATCTAACACCGGCGTTCAAAGACTGTCTGGCCTAACCTGGGTTTAAAGTTTTCATGTACCTTCGGAGGAAACATTCTCAGAATTTTTTGTCGTGGTCCCAGACTCTGACTATTGAATTTTATAATAATGGAACGCGATTAAACGAAAGCGACTGGTGATCACACACGATCTAACGATGATTCGGTATATCTCATTCAGGTAGGAGACGTACCGGTCAAATCGTAAATTTGAAAATTATATTTTGATGCGCTCCTCATGGAAATTTAAGAGAGCCACATTTTATTCTTCCTAAAAAAATATCTGCCGAGAAGTTCCTTTTTAAAGTTCATTGTTTATGTTTATAATTATTGAAACTCAAAAAGTGATATGCTGTGTTACCTTGATAAATCACACCTTAGCAACTTATTATCGTAAAGAAGTTGTTCTTTTTACATGATAAATACTTCTGTGTACGTGGCGATTACTTCAATATCCTTTGTTAAACATATAAATACTTTCTGACAACTTTGAAGAAAAGAAATCGAATATTCCAAGATTTTGGGATTTTTTTTACTATTTCCCGTTACAAAGTACGTACTTGTTGTTTAAAACTTTGAGTAACCACTTCTGGATGCTTTATCGCAAAAATACCTTAAAGAGGTTTGTACTGTTATTTTACTGTAATAACAACGAAATTTGGTTATTTTTGAAAGGTTCGCCATATTTGGACACCATATTTTCAGAAAATACACATTCAAAACAAAATCAATTTTTTTTGTATAGCTGATACACTTATGTCCTAAAAGTGGACCAAGTTTTATTATTGTCCAGTCATTGGTTTAGATTTTATGGATAATTTTTTTCTTGCAAAAAATTAGTTATTTTTAAAATTCGGCCATATTCAATATAGTTAAGTACTTCATGTGCTTTAAAAAATAATCAAGTTTTATATTGGAAGAGGAATTTGTTTAGATTTTAACGCTAAATGTTTCCTGTAAAGAATTGCGTTCGCGAGACGCTTCGAGTTCTGCTGAATTTGACGGAAGAGTAGAGGAATTATTGGTGATTGAGGAAGCCAAATTCAGTAGTTCGTAAACTGTTTTGCGAACTCAATTTTTTGTTGCAGGAAACATTTAGCTCTGAAATCGAAACAAATCCCTGTCGAATATAAGACTGTAAGTTTATAGCACATACAAGGTTCTCAACTATACTGAAAAATCCATGTTTTTCTAGTGCGGTTTAACAGAAAATGGCTACCAAATATGGTCGATTTTTAAAAGTAGATTTTTTTTCAGGAAACACTTATTCATAAAATCTAAACCTATGATTAGACAATAATAAAACTTGATCAACTTTTAGCATACACAAGTGTATCAGCTACACAGAAAGAAATATTTGTTTTGAATATGTATTTTCTGAAAATATGCCGTCCAAATATGCCTTTCAAAAACAACCAATTTTCGTTGTTCTTACAGTAAAGTGACAGTCCAAATCTCTTTAAGGTATTTTTGCGATAAAGTACCTACAAATGCTTACTCAAAGTTTTAAACAACAAATACGTACTTTGTTACGGAAGAGAGTAAAAAATTCCCGAAATCTAGGAATTTTCGATTTTTTCTTGAAAGCTGTCAGAGTTTCTAAACATCCTTCTCAAGGGATATGCGAGTAACTTTTTGACATCATAATTAATTGCTAAGGTGTGATTTGTCAGACGTAGTACCGCACACCACTGTCTGAACTTAAAAAAATTATTAATAATGATGTTGAAGATGGAATATAATGGCCAGAATTTCTTTTTCGGAAAAATAAAAATACATGTCTTTTAAATTCTACAGAGCTCAGAGAATTTTTTACGAAAATATATTTAGTTTGACCGGTATACGTTTCATTATTATTATTATTATTATTATTATTATTATTATTATTATTATTAT
>JAGDQP010000984.1:74867-136127 GCA_022664845.1 Lepisma saccharinum | reverse complement strand
GGATCCGTTGTAGTACGTGCTTCCGCCGCTAGATGCCTCTTGCAGGGACCCTTCTGCATCAGTCTACCGACCAGCGTTATTGAGTGAAGTAGTAGTGCCACGTAATAAGTATTTTTGTTAAGCGCCTCTCACTTGTTCGACAATTTTTGTGATGACTGAAAAGTGGAAACAACGCGTGAAGCTATGAAATTCTGTTTGAGGAAACAGCTGTAATGCTTGAAACGGCTTACAAGGAAGTTGCTCTGGTAGAAACAAAACTTGACGAGTGTTTTTGCCGATTCGAGGTCACCTGAGGACCAACCTCGCTCAGGGCGAGCCTCGACCTCCCGAACGAACGAAAACATCGCCAGAACTCGTGGACTGATTATGGAAGACCGTCGCAGATCCACTGATAAACTTGTTTGGTGGTACTGCCAACGGACTTTGAGCAAAAAATTGAAAATGAAAAAGAGCTGCAGTAAAACTCGTGCCTCAGCAGCAGACAAAACCTTGATTGTGAAACAATTTTTAACGGAAAACAACTTGATATCCAGCTCTGGCACCCGCCATTTTCATTCGAAGTTGCTCCGAGTGACTGTTTTACTCCCACCACGAATAAAAAAAAAAAAATCCTCAAAAGAAAACTTTTTGCAGATGTGAAAGAGGTGAAGAAAAATTCGAGTGTCATTAAAAGGTATCACTTGGCAAGAGCTTCACGACTGCTTCGAAAATGGAAAACTCGTTTAGACCGGTGCTTTTCATCAAATAGACAGTACGTTGAAAGCGATTCAAGTTGTAACATCCAAAAATAAATACACACAATTTTATTACAAAATTCCGGTTTCTTTTGGGTACCTTCTCGTATATGATCGCCCCGTTGGTCTATTGCTTAGCGTTGCTGACTACGGATTGTGGGGTCCCAGGTTCGATTCTCGGCGCTGGCTCTTTTTGCAAAGCGTGTGGGTCTGAAACGGATGCAATTGTAGAGCTGCTATGAATAAAAGATAGTGGCGATCACAGTGAGAGCTTAGGCTCCCGTCTCCCAATGATATATAATGATTACGTTGAAGAAAAGTTTTTTTACAGTACGTATGGAATTCGAGACCCTGTTATAAAGCAAAGTTATACTGATCTCAATATCATAGATTCCAAATTAAGCTTTGGAAAACATGTTACTGCCACTATCAAAATGGTTTGGTAGAATTATTACATAGATAATATAATAATTCTCCCAGAATTATTATATAGATATGTCGAGATATGTGAACTGCAGGATTTGTCACTGTACTACAAAAGTTACATGTCTCCTTCACCTGAGTACTTCTCACTTGCATGATCTATGGCAATCTCCCAGTGGAGGCGATTACTAGTTAGAAGTACCGGGGCCAATCAAAATGGAAAGGTTTCATAAATAACAGGATATTATCATATCTAGTCACTTTACTACGAATGGGCCCCAAACGGCCGTAGCTCAGTTGGTAAGGCGTTGGCTTAGCAATCTGAAAGTCCTTAAAACGATCCTAGCGGGCACCCACCCTGATTGAGAGGAAAAGGGTACCTTTAAGTCAGGCTCTGGCTAACATCCTTTCAAAATCCTCACACCTACTCCATCCTGACCTGAATTAAAGGTATCTTAAGAGTTAGTAGTTCCCAGTGTTAGTATTTCCTTTGCGTTGGCGTTATTCATTCCCAACAAATTGAGTTGAATTGAATTTATTTATGGTCTTTTTAATTCTTAAGATATCCTAAGAATTAAAGACCATAAATAAATTCAATTCAACGCAATTTATTATGAATGAATAACGCCAACGCAAAGGAGCTACTAACACTTCCTGTATAGTAATAATGGAGATGTAAAAAAAAAAAAAAAAACATGTACTCACTTGCAAATCGGCAGCTACTCATGATTATGCACGCGAATCAATTTACGGGAGATAATGTATTTACAAATACTAGATACATTTCAAAATAAGTAGGTAGAAAGTTTAATATTAATATACATTGGCGTTTTAAAATGATCATAAACTGAAGGGTGAATTTCAAAGACCGACAAAAGAAAAAAAATTCCTCTGAATTAACATCTAAAGGTACGTAGTTTCGAAGCTAGTTACCCAAATTAAGCTTAGCATAATAATAAATGACTTCAAATCTCGACACAATTCGCAACTCACAACCAAACTTGTATCCAATACATGTACTTGAGCAAAGTTTATGACTAAGGGGTATTTCTATCCAGTTTAAAGGAAAAATCTATCCCTAAGTTGACAACGAAATTTTTACCTAGGGAAACACCTTTACGCGAGACTACCTTACTAATAAGCTTTGTTGTGAAATACATGTATTACCTACGACTTCCACAGTTAATCGCTAAGTCGATACAACTTACATCATTATTTGTCGAGACACTACGTCATTTGCGACGATGCCGCTTTCAAAATTAATTTAAAGGACTTTCTCTTTCTTCTCTTGGTTTGTGGAATTCACCTTTCAATTTACTGCCATCATTTTTAAATAGTCCCTAAAATAAAACTGAAGAGGTTAGTAGCCAACAGTCAAAAGTCTTACAATAACTGCAATAAGTGACGAGTGGTCAGCTGATAGCATTAATTCACAACCGAAGCGCCAGGCTGATTGATCAGACATGCTTCTAATCTACCCTGATTTGACATCAGTATACGGTTGAGTATTCCGCTGGCGTGGACGCATTTTGCTAACAAAGAGAAAAGAAGAGGTTCTGGGATCTCCTACCATAACCTACTAGCGATCTCTTGAGCTTTCTACTCACTGCAAGCTACTACTATGAAGACTACTTCACCGAAGCTCTTCCACTCTAAGTTTCTACGTTCTAGGGTGCAGCGATGAAGGACCAACGGTTCCGGTGTGATTCAGTTTGCTGCCTTCTCACCACGTTTCCTACTAATTTCTCCAAATATGTCCCATACATTTTCCATGAGACTCTAGTTTATACCTTTTGTAAGAGTCAATAGCATAACTAAGGTGAATAAAAATAATAAACGGAATAAATAAATACAATGAAACTGGTACCAGGTCCACCAGCTAAAAAATGTTCGGAGATCGAGACCAACTCAATTTAAAAACTGATTTCCAATCAATACTATCAGAATCTTTAGAAAAGTTGCTCGCAACATTGTAATATAATGACGAATTTTAAACCCAATGAATATATAGTCACGATCAGACATCACTGTTTCACAATAAACTAAACCCAATAAGCTAAAGTGTGTTATGTTTTGTCAAATATTTTAACTTAAGTTCTTCCTTATAATCCGAAATACTTTTTTCAAACTTTACTACATATATTTCTACTTTAGAGATGGTAATGATGATGATAAAAATACGTTACTAGTTGTTGCTTTTTAGAGCCCCTATGCGGAATACCAAGTGTAGGAAATTTTAACCACTTTTCCAAGATTATCCATGATAAAAAGATCCACTATTTTACACACTGGCTTTTCAATTTAATAATAATTTAATCAATGAACAGGATATCACTAGCAGTTATAATGCGTATTTGAAGAAGCTTAATGAACGACAAAAGGTCCTGAGCCTGCCCCAACGCCATTAGTCCACGGTTGCTTGAACTGCGTCCACCTGAGTGGCGGCTGTGGTCAGCACTGCGCGCCACCTAACCACGAACAGGTGAGCTTTATATTAGTACCTAATAAATAAATGTTTTAATATTTCTAACAAAATACGTAACATTAGTTTTCTAATACCTTCCAAACAATCTGAGCTAGAAACTGCAAATATAGAGACCAATCCTTAGCGCTGCCCTCCCTTAGGAGAAAAGTGAACTTTTAATTAGTGCTGACCCCTGACTGGTGGAAAGTAAAAGACGATCTCCTTTCTTTATTGCTAAGTAATTTTTCTATGTTCAGTTGTAGTGTGCAGTCTGAAGAAGGAGGTGCTATACTCCCGAAACTGTTACGGTTTAATTTATTTTTGTTATTAAATACTATCAGCCTTGTCAGAAAGCTGTTTTTTTTATTATTATTATTATTTACGATGGATACAAGGCTATATTGTTGTAATATTTAAATGAATACTACAGCACCATCATGACCACTACTAGGGATTACCTGGTGGTTGTCTAAAATCTCATAAACATAAATACACATATACACATACGAATGGTGCTAGAACAAAGATTGTGGCCGAAATCACTTTTTTGACACAAGTACGGTCTACATAATGCAGGTCACAATAAATCAACTTTATTCTCTAAGAAATGAACCAAATTAAACAAAATATTGCACTGATATTAGTAACAAATAAGCTCAATACACAGCGACTGCAACACTTTTGTTAGTACTCAAATACCTTGTTAAGGATGCATATTTAGGATAAGACATTTATTGTCGCCGTCCGTCCTATCATTAAAATTTTCTCTGTAAATTAGTCAATTTCAACAAATGTACTCCTTCAGTGGCATAAATCATTTCCTCACTTGTTACAATGAATGCGTGTTTCTACAGTAAAGTTAACCATGCTACGGTTCTATACACGATCTTCCCATTAAGAAGGAAAGCAACACAGAGATGAAGTTAGAAATACGCTCGTTTCACAAAGCACTTACCCTCCACAAACCACCAACTCCCTCCTGTTTATATATATCTACAAAACATGCAACAAGACCCTGTTGTTCTGCAAGTACTGGTTGACACTGCATTCGCACTTTGAGTACATCAGTTGGGTTTGCTATTGCACTGGACACCATCCCAGCCACCACCCCACAGAAAACATTAACTAACAAGTCTTCTTTCTCAGTCTTTCGTGTTAACGTTCTTTTAAGCGTATAGTAGGTTCCAAACTTAATAGTTCCATAAGTTGCTTGACGCAAAACGGCAGGAGCAATCCTAGGAAAATATAAGAGTAACCGGCGTCAGAAATAAGGTAAACTTTACGTCTTCAGCTACATAACACTGCTCTTATATAATGTTTCGTCTCGAATCTTACTGGAATTTTTCGAGTTGGAAGTCGGAAAAGTTATAAAACCGAAAATGAAGAATAATTTAAGATAATGGCCCGCAATTTACACACCTGTCAGTCTTGTTTATTAAAAAGGCATATCCTAGATACAGCATGTGGTAGCCATTTAACACTAGGAAGTAACAGAAAAATAGCACAAAAAAAAAACAAAAAAAAAAAAAAAAAAAAAACAGGAAAACTAACTGAACAGAGACAAATACAATAAATACAGGAAAATATAATATATGTGATATTATGGTAACTCCAGTTCACAAAGTTTCATTAAGGTAGTTTTGGGAAGGTAACAGTCAGGCAGTTGGTCACTGAGTGATAAGTGCGGGAAGTCTGATTAGGAATGATTTCTTTGCTAAAGATAACCTTGGAGTTCCGGAGTATTCATTGCACCTGCTATTATTAACTCTCGGAATATGTAATTGAAATAATGGGAGAACATTTGTGCGGAAATTACCATTCACAATGTTATAAAGAAATTTAAGATCCGAAAGTTTAAGTCGAGTAGGGAGGTCATTTAGTTGAAGGTTAGAAAGAATATCAGTATTGGATAGGTGAGCTAAGGAAGGGCATCTATTGTTGACTATATGTGTGAAGAAATTCATGACTTTATTCAACCCTAAAGAGATTACTATCACTTGCCATGGACCAGATAGGAGAGGCCTAATCAATCATCGGCACAACACAGCTTACGAAACAGGGGCGCAGAATATGTCCGATTCGGCGAGCCAGGTTCGAGGTAAATTTGAGCCAACAAACAAAAAATATTTAAAGCGCCAATTAATTTCCCGGAAGCTAAAAAATCTTAGATAACACAACAACAACGGCGATGCACAAGCGATTTACACAATTTCTTCGTCATTGGCTAAGTCAAATAATAGACTACAGCGTATTATCAGGTGTCACAATGATAGCTGATAGCACAGCGCAGGCCAGGATACGATACATCACAGGTGGCTGTACGATAAACTGCGTATATAAAAATAATAATCGAACCTGACTTTTTTAACCTAACTCGCTGTAGCTAAACTTATGAACAGTAAAAGAATAAAAAAGCTAAAAAAAAATGCCAGATCAGTGTGAAGTCATTAGTATTCCTCGGCGTGCCACTATATCAGTCTCTGAATCAACTGGAGTGCCTATTTTATGAATTAATTATTGTCGTGCGGTTGTGCTATTTTTTGTATACCTCCATTTCGGGTTGTGAGTATGGAGGTGTCAGTGATAAATAATTTTTGAAAACGAGTGGTGCAGAGCGTGTAATATTGATCGATAGGGTGGTGGACGTTTAGAGTAGATAAAGTAAACCTTAACCATAATTCCCGCTCTAAATTACCTTCTGCTACTGCAAAAGTTCCCTCTTCTTCACCGCCTTTTCTGCTTTATTGTACATCAATACGAGACGGCACTACTTGCATCTTTACAATATTCACGAACTCCAATATCCTTTTAACCGCATCATTTCTTCTGTAAATTTTCTTTTACTTCACCCCTCTTCGGAACTTAAACCGTGTTCAATTTGCCGAGGGGATGCAGGGGATTTTCCCTGGTGCGTGAGGATTACATTCCCGGTTGTTGATTCCGAATATCACCCCAACCAGGGATAAAATCTTTGTATTTCTACCCAAAACAGGTAGTATGTTGAAACTTACCAGCAACCACTAGTTTTAGGATCCCCTCCCCTTCGTAATTTATAACAAATCGATCACTGTATGGCATTGACGTACCATCAAACAATTTAATGAAATTTTCACTGAAATGCTTAATTACATTGATAGTAATGATTGTAACACAAGGTAGATCATTCGATAGTGTGTTTGGCTTGTAATTAGGAGGTCCCGGGATGAAGCGCCGGTGCCACCTGTTCTGATCTCAATGACAAGTAATATTCTATATCTAACTATCACAAACGTTAGGGCTCCTTTTCTTGGAAGCTTGCGTTGAGTGATTTGCTTGCGATTAGAGTGAGTAGCCAAGCCATTTGTGGAATTTGTTAATTTGTAAATTATTTATCCTACTTTTTTGTTAAATTTATTTTTATTACGCATTGTTCACTATAATTCTTAGCCAAACCTTAAATAAATTACAGAATAAAAGCATTTACTTGATGATTAATTATTTGCCTTATGGCCAGCTGGTAAATTTTAATGTAAAGATATATGTCGGAAATTTTGGGGGAAATTTTTAGAACATAACAGTAGGATCGGGGCAAAATTTCAGGGGTCAAAACATTTTCTGCACCCCTGACGAAATATGTTCTAAGTGTAAGCATGTTAATGGTATCAGTGAACTTATGTATCACTCCTAGGGTTTTCATTGCTTTGGAAATGATGTAGTCAATGTGATTAAGAAAAAAAAAATTTACTGTCGAATATAACGCCACGATCTTGATAATGTTGAACACAGGGTATGATCTGGTTGCATACTTGATAGGATGACATGATGGTATTTGTTTTTAAAGTAAATCTAATAGCTGCAAATTTTGAGGTGTTGAGATTAAGTTGCCAATCAGTACACCAGTTTTCTTAGCATGTTAGGTTATTTTGCAGAGTAGTTACGTCTGTGGGAGATGATAAGGTGTGAAAAATTTTGCAGTCATCGACATTAAGAAGAATGTTGCAGTCACAAATGTTATCCATATACAGAGTAAAGCACAGAGGACCTAAGGAGCTACCCTGAGGAACACCGAAAAGAACCAACTTGTTGGAACTTTGCAGTATGTTCATTTATACATATTTTAGTACAGTAATACGAGAAGTAACATGTGATTGAAAAGCAGAATTACTAACTTCATGTCCTTAGTAAGTCTGCCTTTGCACTGCAATGCGCTTAAGGTTTATTATCAATTCTTGTATCTAATTAAGCTCACGAATGGTAAATTCTGCACTGTAATTTAGTATTTAACTCAAAGTAAGGAAAAAAAACTATAAAAATCATCCATCACGAAATCTTAATTTCTCAAATAATACGGTATCCATTATAAACTGAATATCGATTATCGAGATTCATATATACAACTTAAATCACCTTTAACAGTTACACATACAAACAACACAGACCTACTATTGTTTATTATCACAAAAAAGTCAGTTGAGTTTCTTTCTATACGGAGGAATGTTTAAATGTATTATATCCCCCTCCCCCACACGCATACATACATAGAAAAAACATAAAAGAAGTCTCCAAAATATCCAAATATTATATTTTACACAAGAATAATGAACTAAGTTACATAAAAAAGGGAAAATATTACACCATGCAGAGCTAATCGATATATACTAATAAGTTAGGTTTAAAATTATCCAAGAAAATATATACAAATGTTAAGATAGAATAAAAGACATAATGAACACTGTTAAGATTTTATTTAGAATAAAATGAATTAAATATTCTATAACCGAAAAGCAAAATCTTACTTTATGTACAGTTAATAAAACCACACTATTTAGCAATTGCTGGAATAATATATACATGAATTACACGAAAAGATAAAAACAGATTACATACTGACATAAAACATTTTTTACAATGAAATGGAGATAGGTACATAGAGTTAGTTACTTTGGATAGGAAACTACGTCTAATCATAAATCACTATGCTGGAACTGATGAGAAACTAATTAATATCAAAACCCTTTTTTTTTTACAAAAAATAATAATAATAATAATAAAAAAAAATCAAATGACAGATTTTCCAAGTATAAAATGACTTTCAGTAAATACAGTTCTGTACAAATTTTAATAAAAGTAACCTCGAAGAAACAACGTAACCCCAATATGTAATAAGTAGAAGACGAATGCATGCAACGACTAACAGACCGAGATTTCTAATTAAAAACAAAGAAAATATCCAATAGCTAACAACGAAACTTTAACATTAACATGATTAAAAACCAAGTAAAATATATAAGAAATATTTCTACAGGGACAGTTCCTAATATAACTGGGTGTAATACTGAAGAAGGATTAAAAAAAAACGCTTTGGTGCTGCAAGAAGAAACGTTTCAGTAGGTTTCTTTGAGCTTAACTATCTACGAATTACCTGGAATTAAAATTAAAATATAACCTATGAGCGGTGATGTTAAAAAAAAAGATTACTTACTCAAGCTCTGAGACCAGATTCGTTTCGAAGTTTCGGTCCCCTTTCAAGACTATGTGGTTTACGCGGAAACCTTGCTTACTCTACCCTTTGATCATAATTAATTTAATGACTCCATTTAGTAAATTTCTCATGCTTGTTATTCTCTCTGTATATATATATATATATGTGTTTAAAAAAAACATAGTTACTTAATGTCTGCATTTGACTGACTGGCTTTGACATTTAAAATAATCAATATCACTTACTCATTTGACTTCATTCTTCAAGTACACATGGAATCAATTTCAGTACAGTTGGAAGCAAGTCTACATTTGTATACGCGAGTGATCTTGATGTTCTTTCAAATTTGAACGTATCTAGCTTCAAAGTTAATTTATATTCGGTATTTACTCGTGTAATATGCCACGCATTTATTCCCAAAAATCCGAGCCTAAAACTGGGGTGCACGTCATACAAGAGGAAATTTATATGGACAGTCAAAATCGTGTTTCCAGTACATGATGAATCGTTCTGACTAGCGTTGTTAATCATAAAGCCAAACGAAAGTTTTTATTCTTTTATAAAATTTAATAATTAATTCTCTTTCTCCCATTGGTCGCTCAACTGGTTCTTTCAGTAGTTGAATTATTGCTTATGATGATGTTCTGCCCGGAGACACGACACGAAGTCCTCTGACAAGGTGAAACAATGGCAGTTTACATCGGATGAAGATGACATCTTAAGGACGGACCACTTGTGTTCCCACAAAGTATCGAACTCAGGATCCCCTGACTACAAGCAGCGTGCACTACCATTCACTCACAGATCAAACGAAGTTCCGTTTCCAGTAGAGAATTAACGCTAATTTGACTAGCGTTGATAGTGGTAGCGTCAGCATGTCTACGTATGTGTAATTTAGCTTTGGTTTACTTATATGTTTAGTTGATGCATATTGCGAACAATTTACTTATGATAAAAAGGAAGGAATTTACTTACAGTTTATTTGTTCCATACTAGAACACACACAAATATACACATATAACTTCGACTACCACCTCTGCTACTGAAACTGACAACCAACCCCTCCAGGAGGCTCTAGTCAACCGAGGAGATTCACCTCACCTTGTAACAAAACAGATTCGTCGTGCATCCTCACACATTCAACCCACTCAAACCTCCAACACTAATCCCAGCCCACCGGCTCTAATCACCAGTTCCATCCTAAACTAACCAAGGTCAAACAAATCCTATTTCCACATTCTCCAATCTGACCCAGACACAAGATCAATATTCCCCACCAAACCTAGATTAGTTTTTCAACATCCACCTAATCTTAGAAAAATCTTAGTCTGTACAAATCCTTCCTCGCCACCATCCCAAACCAGCGCCCATGCATGCATGAAACCCAGATGTACGGCCTGCTCCATTTTCATCACTTCTCCCACAATCACTATCAATACTGCTAGTGCCTGGCACACCCTAAATCTCAAGGGCACATGCCATACCTCTAATGTAACATACATCCTAATCTGCAAGTTCTGTGATGCCTTTTATGTGGGGGAAACAGGCTGTGCTCTTTAACATTCATATTAACAACCATCGTCCCTTCTGCACTATCTACAAACGGGATGCCCCAGTCTCTTTAAACACAGAGTTTTACAACACCAATTTTGACCTACATTTCCTGGCTGCCATAGAACATTTTACCCCTTACGACCAGCACCTCAACACGCCGTCTGTAGGAGGGCGCCTTTATTTATGGTTTGAGTATGAAAATGAATCCTGGCTTTAACCTTCAATGACTCTAAACCTCCCGTCGTCTGCTCTGCATTTTCAACACTTTTCCTCCCATAATTCCATCACGAACTTACACGCGCTATATAGCAGTCAACTGTTCTCCAAACTTAATGCGTCGTCCGCTACATGGTGCTACTGTCGCCTTCGTCTTTTGTTCAGTCTACATGTGTGCGTCTTTTCCTCTACAAGCAAGAATAAGGTCGTATATGCCGAAATATCGCGAAAAACTATGTGTAAGTTCTCCTATGGAACAAATAAGCTGTAAGTGAAGTCCTTAATTTTTATCATAATTTATCTTAAATTGCCCTTCCGGCTTCCTTCTGTGTTAGTATATATATATATAAAATGGTAAAACATAAAAAAAAAGTATACTTACATGATAGATTCTTGAGCCAGCTGTACAATAACATCACAAACACAATAGAAAAGTAGTACGTTTCGCAATAGCGTTTTCAACTGGTAGGAGAGAAAATGGACAGAGCGGACAGGTGCGGGACTGGTGTTTGGAAACGCCATATTGTCAGCAGAATGCAGGGTGACAGTGTGGCCAGGTCATGGAGGCGTGAAAAGAACTAGATGGGACGGAAAAAACACCAAATGGAGAAGAAAGTGCGAAGGTTACTAGGAGCAGATAAGGGGCTTCTTGAAGAAATAAGAGGGTGCAGAATCAGAGGGGAGGGGGAAATAATAATAATAATTAAGATGAAGGGGAGAACAAAGAAACAATGTAGAAAAATAGAATAAAAGTTCAACAGGGACGGAACAAAGAAGAGATATGAAGAAGGAGAAGACACTGCGCTGCAGGGAGTTACTCGCAGTTGAGACCAGGGTCATGGTTTGCGGAAAGGATAGAGATGCACATCTACTCCTATCGCTTTCTAACTGTGCAGGTGAATTAGGGTTCAGGACTTTCAGGATTCTGACTCGAAAGGTTTCGTCAAAGGTGCAGCCATGATAGGATGTGTGTTCAGGTATGGGGAGGTGTGAAAGTTGATATTTGGAGTAGCGATGGTTGTTGATGCGGAATGTTAGAGGAGTTTGGATTTCGCCAACGTAGAAGGCGGAACATAGGGTTACAGAGTAAGAGATAAACGAGGTTGGAAGACATGCAACTGCCGGAGTGTCGGAAAGAGTACGTCTTGTGAGTGACAGGATGTACGAAGGAAAGACTGGGATCAACAATAGGACAGGTTTTGCAGCAGGGTCTATTGCACTTGCCAGGTTTAGAGGGAGGGGGGCGGGATAGGTCCAGTTCTGGTGAGAATCCTGTTGAGACAATTTTGGGGCACGACGGGAAAACTCTTTCAGTTTCAGGTGACGCAGTGGGTATGGGGTGTGCCAGTTTGAGGAACTTTTGGAGGGCCTGAAGGCTGGGGTGGTAAGGATGAGAAGATTGGGAGCGAAGGGAGCTACGCGGGGAGGTAGGTTGGAGTTGGGATGATTACGGTCCAATTGTTTACGGATGAGGTGTTTGGGATATTCACGGTCATTGAGAGCTGAGGAGAGGGTACTCAAATAGTTTTGGAACAGGTCAACAGAGGAACAGATGCGGAAGACCCGGACAGCAAAAGCGTATGGAAGAGATCGTTTGGTATGGTATGGATGGGAGCTGTTGAAATGGAGATACAGCATATTGTTGGTAGATTTGATGTGAACGCCTGTCTGAAGTCGATTGTTCTTGAGCTAGGTGAACTTGACGGGGAAGGTGCAGTTGAGGTTTTCCAAAAATGTTTCCAGAGACTCTTGTCCGAGGGTCCAGATCAAGTAAGTATCGTCGATATAACGAAGCCAGGTGAAAGGTTTCAGAGGTGTGCAGTTGAGGTATTGGGTCTCCAGGCGTTACATGAAAAGGTTGGCGTAGGAAGGGGCCATGCGAGTGCCCATGGCTGTGCCTTTGATTTGCAGAAAATTGTGGTTCTCACACGTGAAATTGTTGATGGTATGTATACAGTTGTTCATACTATTTATCTATCTATCTATATATATTGGTAAAAAGTTATCAAAGTCTAGGTACGCTATATACACGCGTAAATACGGTAAATGACACGTATTCAATCTCATGAAGGTGGCCCTCACAAGGGAAGGACTCCCCCACTTCCCCTGACTCACATCGCTTGTGGGTGAATGTGAACGAGATTAAGGACCAAAGTTGGAACGTGAGGCTGAGGGCAAAACGTAGACGTGAGGGTGAGTAAGCTTTGACGAAAATGAACACCTTTGATAAATAGAAAACAAAGTCCAGTTATACCATAGGTATAATTCTACAGCGCAAACCTTAGTACAGTTCTGTAAGTACTTTGAAATTTTAAAGTGACTCTCATTCTCAGCTAAGTCACTAATTTACTTATGTCTTTTTCACATTTAAATTCAATTTTATATTCACTTTCAGAATATAAAATTTGTGTCATTCCAAGTCTCGACCCTATTTTTATTCTGATATGTATAGCAGAATGAATGGAACAACAGTAGATGTATTACATAAATTACGAAGACATCGAAAAACGAGAGTTAGAACTATTTATCACCGAGCAAAAGATAACCTTGTAACTGATAGTGAGTAGAATTTTTTTTTATTAAGACTTCAAATTTCTTCACTTTTAAAGATATTCTTTTCCAGCAAGCCAATCATCACTGTTCAAACATCCAACACTATATTATTCTAAGTACTGTCTTTTAATAATAATAAAAAACTTACTAATTCAAAGAATTCGGATATTCACGCAAACTTTAAAGAAACAATACTGGTCATGAAGAACGCTATCATGGCATCTAACGTAAGTTAAATTGAAAAGTGTACAAAAGATCACCAGTCCATCATTCAAGTTTCTACGTATCTTTTACCCACCAAAAATTTCGAATAAAAAGAAATAATAATATGAATAAATATTTTGTAAGATTTCAAGTTCCCTTACCCTGAATATAAAGCTCTGACACCTTCCTCCTTGCTGATTTGTAAAAAAGCGTGTATCATTCCTCTGTACTTCAGCTTCGCATGTTTACTATCTATTTTTTGTCCCTGAATCTGTAAACGAGTCTTTGCCGTATCAATTGGAAAGGTACCTATCAAAGGAAAATAGTACAAATTAATACTATTGCACAGTTTTCCAAATGTGAATATCACCCTCTGTTTTGACACACACATTTTGCATTAATGGCTCTTCTACGTGGCACTAAATAAATATTAGTAGTAATTTACGAAAATAATAATGCACGCAGCAAGCATTTTCTTGTTATTTCACTTAGCTTGCAAAGAACTGCAAGTACCATCGGTAAAGTATTTTTTAACCGTTGTGAAAATATTCAGATTGCATTCTCCTTCCTTCTTTTTCTTTACGTGTTGGTCCATGAGAATGCATACAACTGGATTTACAAACGTCAAACCTATGTAGACCCCTCCTTGCACATCAGGCTTATAGAAGCTATTTTACCCAAGCTTTCAAAGAATAAACAGGTGACTACCGGTGAATAAAGATTTTTGACACAATATACACTTTCTTTTTTACGTACACTGACGTGCCATTGACGATATTCAAGCTACGTTTCCACTTTATTATAAAATTATGTTATTACCTCTTTATCCGGCAAGCTTTCTTTGAAAGTTCGATTAAAATACTTTCGTAATCTATAAGATTACCTAAAATTCTTACAAAGCCAACAAAGTATGTTTCACACTCCATTACGTATGAACTATGTAGAATATGGCCTTGTTAGTTACAGAGCTGTAAAGTAATACCACAAATTAATACAAAATTATATATTTCTAGGACTGCTGTACATCACAGAAATGTATTATCTCGAGTACTAAATTGTGCTAGAAGCACAAAATTGCATATACAATGACGAATTATTATTTATTTACTATCTTGGAATCTATAGCTTTATTTATGTACAGACGTTAGCGCAGGAACAGCTTTGGTTTGAGGGTATAAAGTCTCACACTGTCATCCTTTCTCTGCTTGGATGAATCTATGAATTTAACATGAATCTTAAATAAGGTATTTATTGAAAACGAGGTTTCTGTATAATGAGAATTAACAGCTAAGGTATGTATTACTTGCTCGCATCAATTTAAATATGCTCCTCATCTCTGTTCATTACGTCCTTACCATGAGAATAAAGAACTATAAAGACACAAAACAAAATTAGCTTTAAAGAAATTAAAGCAAGCGACACATTATGCAAGGTTAAGGCCTCTCTACGTTCAATGTATAATGGAAGCTATCCTAATTTCTAGAAGAGTAAAAGATGTAGAAGAGAGGTTAGAGTAGTGACGTAGTTGATGTCTGACGATGAGGGTGTCGCTGAAATAATAGTGCAATCTTCGGGAGGTGATTATTTACAGAAAAAGCTCCTTTGAAGAAATTCCAAAATCTGATTAGCTTAAGAGCTACAGGTGCTCAAAGTCATGACGGCATTGTCGCAAATGACGTCATAGTAGGTGGTGTCAGCTTCTCACTAGTACACACTCGAAGTAGCACCCACGACTTCTACTTAAGTTATACTTGGCGAATGCAGCTCAAAGGGGACATCTATGCTTACCCTATTAAACCATTACTTCTTTGACAATGACATTCTTAGGTTGCGAAACCTGTCTATGCGGCACTCTCTCGATCAAAAATATTGCTTAAATAAAAGTATCGGTACTACTTTCAGTGTGATTGCTAAGCCGACACTGCTTACGCCTTTACTTGTCGAGATGTGGTGTCATTTGTGACAATGCAGCCTTGACTTTGAGCGCCTGTATCTCCAAAGCTATGCGTAATTTTAAATTTCTTCAAAGGAACTTTTTTCTTATGATATAAATAATCACCACTTCAAGTCTGCACCATTATTTCGGGGCCACCCTGTATAAATTTGGTTGAATTTAGAAAAATCAAGTGAACAACACAAATATGAAAATATAAATACAGGGAAGATGCAGATGGAAATTACGAGTAAACTGGACAAAAGTCACGATTATCGGAAGTGTGAAGTAATTCAATAGTAAATAAGCTTTAAGTCTGTTCTAACTCTAACAGAAAGATACAAGTGTCTCGTCAGATTGCTAAGCGTCATGCTTTACTTTCCAATGTCTCACCTTGCATTCAAGACGTTTTTCGTATTTATTACAATGGACGAATCACATGAATGTTTCACTTACCTCGAACAGTATTTCTGACTAAATTGATACTAGCTGATTCACAAAAGTTACGTTCTTGAATTTGAATTTTTATTTATGGCATCTAAGACTTAGGCCGGGATAGTAGAGGGGAAAGGATTCGGGAAGGTGTTGGCAAGGGTCTATGTTGAAGGTACCATCCCGGCATTTGCCTGGTGTGACTGAGGAAAAACATCAGTCAGAATGGTCGGCCGCTGGGATCGAACCCAGGACCTCCCGAATGCTATACCACTGAGCTACAGCGAGTTACGTTCCTATTTTAATGCATATTGAAGAGACTGTCACCGACAACAAATGGCTTAGCAACAATATTGGAGACACATGAATAATGCTTATAAGCAACAGACTTAATTATTCAGAAGAAAGTGGAAAAATGGATTTGGGGCCATTCCATTTTAATTTGTATTTCTTTATGGTCTTTAGGCATATCAGGTGAACCTTTTAGTTAATTTTTATAACATTATACAAATTCTATCCGTAGAAAATAAAAAGGTGACACTAGGCGTTGCGATTTCAAGCACTGGAAAAATCATTAAAAGGGCCAAAGCTCCTAATCTAATCATTGTACAATTAATAAACTTCTATTCATTTATCTTGACAGGTCTACAGTTCGAAGTGAGAAGACTGTCGGAACATAGATATTTTAAAGAATTTTGAAAACTTTTACTCGGTCAGCATTTCAGTACATGTGCCCCTCTCTCAAAAAGAAATTTAAGAAATACTCAAGTCTACAAACAGAATTAATTAAACAAGAAAAACTTCAATATGGAGAAATGAAGGACAACCTAGATGAAAAAATCAAGCAAATGTGTATATGTATGTGCGTGTGTATATTATGTACCACTTAATGCTGAATGTTTCTAATTGAGAAGCTAACTACAAAACTAGAAGGGTTTTGTGACGTAAAAGAAACCGCTGCACAGTATAAAGATCAACAAATAAATAAAAATAATAATATGCATGGTTATATCGATTTAAGATCAATTAAAACATCATCGTAAATATCATTATTCATGTATGAAGACGGTCTGAGCGATAGATGCCTAAAACCCATTTTAATTCCAAGTATGAAGAGCTTATGGTCATTCTACTTGGGAAATGTTTTAAGGTGGAATTATGAAGCTCAGAACAAAACTTACGTGAATATAACTGTACCACTAAGATCAGTGGTTATTGTAAATTGAAATTATAATATAACTGAGAGAGATTGCCAACAGTACTTGAAGTGGAAACAAGTTAAAGACGCTGCATATCTTGATGAGAAAATGTTCCATGTAGAAAGTGTCTTTGGTAAATGTATGATAGAATTACCCTAGGAATGCGAAATGCTTTTGTTGGTAACTATGAATGTTGGTTTCAGTGTAGACATCGTGACATTCAACTACTAATAGCCACTTCTGAGATATAAAATATTCTATGAATGGATGCGATTTCCTTAAAAAATGGAGTGACTGGTCACTGGCGAAATTCGGTGTTACGGAGTGATGTGTATGTTGTATCATAATACTAATGTTTTGTTCTATCTTTACATTCATTATGCACACAGAATGTAAATAATGAATTGTAATAAATAAATGCATCATATTGTACAAAAGTGAATACGATATTATAGGCATCTGTATAATGCTTTCATTATACTGTAAAATTTTCCTCTATAAAAAAAAAAAAAAAGCTAGAAATCGTCAAATTTAAGAAATCTGCTAATTAAAACCAGAAATAGGCCGAGAACAAGGTTACATCGCTGTAATGAGATCTTAAGCACCTCACTTGGGAAGCGAAGGACAATCAAGACGAAAAACAACCAGAAGTATAAAAAAGAGGACTGTTCTTCTCTTTGATCTCTTTAATCTACTCTTCACTATATGCTTTAGTCTACGTAAAGTACTCTACGAAGCCAGGAAAGGTCTGATAAGAAACTGTAAGTTGAAAATCTTTTGCAAATTCATTGTAAGTGTTCACTTCGAAAACACTCACTCAAAATTCTTGTAACTGACTTGTGGTTTAACCTGCTGGAAGTTTCTTTTAATTTTTTCTGTTTCCTGTTTCCGACTACGTCTTACACAATCATCTTTTCTAATAAAATATACAGGAGTTGAAGTATTATTCCCTTTTTGAGAGGACAAGACAGTTTATACTTATTCCAAAAGTCATTTCTATGTGGCTGAAAACATTTACTTCAGTAACTTGTACAATGTACATAGCGTAATTAATACCTTTGTGTGTATGTGAGTGTGTCTGTATAAACTGTGAGTGGCCAAAGTAGTGTACCGGTACAATGTAGACAAGCATGAGGAATATCTGCAGGACAGAAAACTGATTTTCAAAGAAAAAGAAGGAAATTCATCTTATACGCAAAGAAAACATGTGTCTCTTTAGCTACACATTACTTGAGTTTTCAGCAGAACGATTTGTGTAAATACTAAATCAATACTTTTCTCTCCACACAATAGTATGATATTGAATTTAGGGTTCATGCTTTTATCTATATAGTACCTTCTTCCAATGTATTATTTTCCCATAATCCGTGCGCCATTGTCATACAAAAATGTCCATTATATAGTTTCTTTCACGCACAAAATTGTTTTCAAATATATCAAAATGTTCGGCCTGAGATGGGCTATCTTTCAGCAATATTACCTCATTTCGCATGCATAATGTGTGCATTTCTATCAGTGCCGTAGTGACCCCAAAGCACGGGATGAGAATGGTCACTACATTTCTTATCATTACCAGTAGCCAATATATTTCTTCCCACTAATCTACACTGTCAATTACTCATTGACACTTGACTCTTGTTCGGTCATTGCCTGTACCTCCAACCCAAAAGTAGAAAATTGCAAAAATAGAAAAAAAAAACCCACTCAAGGCGGTACGCTACATTTTTAAGTATTAATATATTTTAGCAAGTTCGAAAACACAAAATGATTTCTCCTTTAGTTACCCTACCAAAGCAAAAATATCACCCTCCACGCTTCATACCTGACCGTTCCAAGATCCCTTACTTTATACTTCAATACTAAGTACTTAGGACTTCAAAACTATTTATGGCTTGTAAAGAAAAGCTTGAGTAACCTTGAAAACACAGAGAATATTTTTTTTCTCGGTTCACTTAATCCTCAGTTTAACACAAAACCTTTTTCTGCATCATTTCCATTCCTCAGCAGACAAACATTTATATCCGGAGTGAAAAACATTATTGAAGAATCATGGCATGCGCTGGGCATCTTAACGAAGGTTTTTCCACATACCCTCAGTCACGCACCGCCAATGACGTAATATCATCTTGAATCAAAACAACGACCACTACCCTTCCACCCGCTTGCCCACAGACACTGTAAAAGTGTTCCGGCCAAAGATAGGAAATAAAATCCAGAAATGTTAAGTTTCAGTAAATTAGTTAACATACCCAGAGTGTAGAAATATATACATGTGAAATTAACCACAAGCGTACTGAGAACAAACACGATAAGCCAGTATGGAAGTAACTTACTTACGTGGCATGAGAAATAGCCTCCAGTAACTAAATCACTTCATCCTCAACACTTCCGAAAATCACAAGTTTAATTTGGCGTCATCACTCTTTCTGGAGGCTATTTCCAACCCCATGTAAATCAATTACTTTAAATAATAGTCTCCCGTGCAAACACGGCATTTTTTAAGGTAGTTTGTTTATGTTTAATAACGACGAGCAAAAATTTAGAAAACGCAATCTTGGTCTCGGTTTGGAGATTAAATGGTGAAAACAACGAAAGAGAGAAGACTGCCAAAAAATTTGCGTGGTCGCGTGATTAAAGGAATAAAATATTTCCACTGATCTAAAATGATGCTTAACATCAATTTAAGGAAATGAAGAGGAATTATCGATAAATCAGCTACCTTGTAAATCCAGAAAATTGAGTTGTTAAACAGGAAATTTAATTAAAGGAAAGGACACATTTTCTTAATCTTTGTTTAAGTCAGACTCCAGCATTGCAAGTCAGGTTATTACCCACTGATAATGATATCTTCCTCTGGTAAAGATTGTAAAGCTATCTCCTGTGCGACGGTGCATGGGGAATGTAGAGGTAGCGCTCCACATATTCTCGACCTACGGTGTATCTCTGTCCCAGGCTCGACCGCCTACGGTGTATCTCCAAGGCGCCCAGGAGTACCAGGGACACTGAGGTACTCAACTGGATAGGAGGCTGAGTGCATCTCAGAGTAGGCATGGGACCACTGCGACAAAAGTCTACAGCGTTCTGACCGGGATTTGAACCCGGGCCGTAGTCAGACGTGCTGCCGTTACCGTCTGAGCCACGGCGACTCATTCTATGGGAAATTTTGTCGACTTATTTTTTCCTTGATAATGAAATTTTTAAGTTGCGAAACCTGTCTCTGCGACACTTCCTCAATCAAAAATATTGCTTAAATAGACGTAACGTGTAGTACTTACGAGTGTGATTGCTAAGCCCGCTTACGTAATTGTGTGTCCAGCTATGACATCATTTCTGACGATATGATCTTGAGCGCCTGTAGCTCCGAAACTATGCTTAGTTTTGAATTTCTTCAAAGGAACTTTTTTCTTAGTTTGATGTAAATATTCACCTCTCGAAATTTGCACCATTATTTCGGGGACATCATGTATAAATCAGAGAATAAGAATAATACGATGAATTTTGAATTTTATTTTATGGCCTTCAAGGATCTAAGGCTCAGGCCAGGATAAGGGATGGGAAAGGATTTGGGAAAGTGTCGGCCAGGGCCTGTGTTGAAGGTGCCATCCCGGCATTTGTCTGGTGTGACTGACGTAAAACCGTGGAAACGCCTCAGTTACGATGCTTAGCCGCTGGGATCGAACCCACGACCTCCCGAACATTACGCCAACGCTCTACCACTGAACTACAGCGGCTCGGTAGTAGAACGCAATGTGACACAACGATCTACAATAGGCAAAGGAGTGATGCTATCTCTCGCCAACTTCTTATAATATACATGAAGCAAATATTGTAAACAGATGTCTCCGTAACGCACGAGGATTCGCAGTTGGCGGAAGGAGAATAAAATCCATTGTAGACAACATGGAACGTAAGTAAACAAGATGTTGAAACTGATAAAGGAAACATGTGAAAAACGAAGATAAACGTCAGAAAAACAGTAGGTACAACTGGAACGAGTTAAAGCAGAGACATCATCAAAACTGGAAAAGAAAAATAGTAAAAGCATCTAAAAAGTACTAGAACATACTGAAGTGTGAGAAAGAAAGAAAAGCAGGAATAGAAATCGAGAAAGAGGCTTTCATAAGAAGAATCTTTTCTATGGGCCGATGAAGAAACAATTAAGGGGAAGATTGATAAAACGTTCTGTGTGCAGTGGTGTTTTGTATGGAGCAGAAATGTGGGCTCGTGAGAAAGAGTGACAAAAGAACATTGGAAGCTTTCTAAATGTGGACATGAGGAAGAATGGAAAAGATCAGCTAGACACAAGATACGTTATTAGTAGTGCCCGGAACATGATGACTTGAAAAATCTCCAAATAGGACCTTCAAAATGTAAATAAAATGACCTGTAAAATTCTCTTCTATTATGTGATCGTGAAAATAAATTAAGGCAGCATTATATTTACGCGATCAAGAAGAAACTAATGTAAACTGAAAAAGCACAGTGAATGTAGGAAGCTAAAAAAGACGAAATTATGGACAGGAAACATAATTTTCTTTTCAGGCTTATGAATTTTTATAAGAAAAATTTTAGAAGTTCAATTCTTTACGGTTGCGAAAGTTGGAGTACAACCCTAGCAGATGAACATAAATTACGAGTGTTTGAAAATTAGGTCTTAAGAAAGACATACGGGACAAGATGACTGGGGAATGGAGGAGAGTGCAAAATGAAGAACTTCACGGACTGTACGATTCACTCGATGTTGTAAGAATAATGAAATCGCGACGACTAAGGTGGGCAGCCGGAGGGCTAGTAAGGTTGGTAAGCCGGGAGGAAAGAGACCGGTGGGAACACCGAGACGACGTTGGAAAGATAATATTAGAAGGGTTCTTCGAGAAGTAGGTGTTTGTGATGAAAACTGGCTTGATCTTGCTCAGAAAAGAATCCTATGGAGAAATTTTGTTACTGCGGCGATGAACTTGCGAGTTCCACAAGCCATAGAGTAAGTAATTAATTAAGTACTACTACGAATAATAAACATTTTACTAGCTTAGCTAATGTTAGTCTCTTTTATGCAAAAGACATAATGCCTCAAATTTAATATAAAACCTTTTTCATATTCTAAAATACAAAATACACAAGAGTAATGTTTCTTTTTGAACATGCCACTGATTAAGAAAATTATATTTTCCACATCCGCCTTCCTCGGAATTGCAGTACGCCACCGAACTGAATGTTTCCCCAAGTCAGACATAGTCTGCTACCGCTACTAGATCAACAAATCTTTCCGATATATCTATGAAATCAATTTCTATCTATCGATTTTTCTCTCTATATATATACATATATTAACTGATCTGAGTGGAAATAAAACAAGCCTCTTCGAAACCCGTGCAAAATATCGCTTTTCTTTTTCATGATACAGGGAATGAGCTGGTTAGAAAAAGAAGATAACTTTTAGGTCAATCGTGAGTTATTAGAATCTTAGTTTTTTTTTTTTAAGTCAGTTAGTTTTAGGATTTTGAATGTGTGAAATACGTAAGCAATTACAAGAAGGAAAATGTTGACAATGACAGTAAATCCATAAAAAAGGACAAAAAAAAAAAAACGAAAACTTAAAAACAAAAAATTAACAACAAACAAAATATCTATATATATAAAAATAGATGTACATGTATATGTAGGTATGTTACAGCAAAAGTAAGTCAGGAACGCCTGAAGAAATTTCAACCCAAATTGGTACACATATCTCTTACAATCTAGAAAAATAAACTATGGGGGTAAGACACCTCTAGCACCCCAAGAGATGGAGGTGGGAAGGGGTGGCTTGTAAAAATAATCGAGACACGAGAAAATAGTAGTCTTTATAATAGACAAGGAACTGAAAGGTTCCATTCTGGGATTTACAGCACACAACGAACGAACAGCAGTACTAAGATTGAAAACAAAATTCTTCAACCTCTCAATTATAAATATCCATGCACCCAGAGAAGACAATGATGAAACAGTCAAGGATGCGCTTTACACAGAACTAGAACTAGAAGAGATATACGATTCACTGTCCACAAATGACATAAAGATTGTGATAGGAGATGCAAATACGAAAATAAGAAAGGAAGAACGGTTCTCAGACGTAATAGATTTTGCACTGAGTAAAAAGATGGTCAGCTCCACAAGTTTCCCACATAAAGACATCCACAAACATACTTGGAAATCACCAGAAGGGAACACGAACAACCAAATAGATCACATTATGATTGACAACAGGGGAGCATCAAATATAATGGACGTTAGCACCTATCGAGGAGCTAATAGTGATTGAAGACCACTACTTGGTTAGTGTTAGCAGCGTGCTCGCTTCCTTCCTAACATTAAGCAAGTAGTGGTCTTAAATCACTATGAAATGTGTGTCTCTATATCGCAATTTATGGAATATTCTTTCCTACTTTTAATGAGAATAGATAAATAAACATGGTTAATAAAAATGTTATGTTCCATTTTGTAAAGCAAGTTGAAAAAAAAAAAAGAAAATTAATTAATTATTATTATTTTCTTGCCTAAGGATGTTAACTTACTACATCGTTAGAAAAGTTCCATACCGAAGGAAAACTTAATAATTTCACGTTATACTAGATTAGGTATAAATATAGGTATTGCGTTTGTTTGGTGTCATTCTAGCTAATACGTTTAACGTAGTTCACGTATCATTACTGAAATAAACAGCAATACATAGTTACTGATGATTCAGTTACTTAGTAGTTTGTGTTCGTGTAATGGTGTCAATCCCACAAATAAATACATTTGAATTTTATTTATAGTCTTCAGACATTTTTATACCGGCCACTAAGACACACAGTTTTCACTAGCATACACGGCTTGAGAATAGCTTGCACCTAACAGTTCAGTTGGGGTTTCTCTTATTATAAACATAAGTTTAGCTAGTATTTACAACATAATCTAACCTTAGTTTACAAAACCTGAAGTCAGTGATATATACACAAAGAAACTATTCTAAATAATACCCGTTCAATGTGGTCAATTTGAATCGTTCCAACTATTACAAGGTGCAAGCGTACTCACAGTCAGTCCATTAATGCAAATATGGTTTTTTGTTGAAAGTAGTTCTCACGTATGTTTAGGATGTATGTTAAGGATGGACTTTACATACTCCCCCGATTGACGAACCACTTCTATCACAAAAATGCTTTTGGACTTTGGACTAATTAAGTCATGAACATAGCAAATGAAGACTGAAATAATTTTAGTATAGATAAACTAACAAAAACCTAACCTTCGCTATTTTGAGCAATATGGGAACAAATACAGATTAACGCGTACACGGTTTATAGTTACGATTCACTTCTCTATTTTATTTTATTCGGGTTCCTCTGCATGAGGAATGGTTCCGGCCACATGGGCCATTTCAACCAGTCAATGCAAGTATAATAATATGGGAATTACTAATAAAGTGAACAAGTAACTAAATGTAGCCTTTTCATAACCGGAGCACGTTTGTAATCAGCAATAAGTGATGGTGGCAAAAAAGATTATTATTTACATGTCAAAATCAAGAAAAAAGCGTCTTCAGGTACTGCCCTGGAATTTTCAACCCATGTTATTGTGTGAGGACTGTTTGAGTTAGAGTAATTATAAGGTTAACTAATTAAATACCTATAAATCAGTTACTTTCAGCCGTTTCTATTTTCCTTTAAATGTTAGGTTAGGTTAGATTAGGTGAGTTTAATATAAAATCTAGGAAACTGCATAAACTATGGAGTCTTTACACGCGCTGAAGTTCGATGAATTATGAGAATTTGAATGCACGTCTACCTTCTTTCCTTTTAGGATTACAGGCATTTCACAGTTACGACTCATTGCTCTACGTAATGGTGAATCGATTCTGTGAGAAATGATGTAACAGAATCGGATCACCGTTACTTGCAGAAAGGAATCGGAATTGTGAAATACTTACAACCCGAATAGGAAAGAAGGTATCCCTACATTGTAAGTTTCATGATTCACTCTAACTGGGGAACATACTGTAAAAATATAATATTATCTAACCTAACCTAATATCAAGTAAACCTAAAGACGGCTGAAAGTAATTCAATTAAGTTATTGTATGCGTAGCTAATGTAGCCTTAACCGAATGTTTAAAAATTTGCAAATAAATAAAAGCAGATAATTTACTGTCTTCTGTTTACCAAGTATTTTCGATTTGTATTTTATTGTTATTTTATATGTTGTAGGTCTTATTAGAACGAACTCTAGATATTTTCGCGAATGGCATAATGACCTACCTTAATCCAACTTCCACAAAACCTAACGTAAAGGCAAGAAAGTAAACTTGAAATAACTATTTTACTTTTATACCTGAACTACAATATGAACCTAACCTAAAATATGGCAAGTGACAGAATGATGCGGGAGAGATCTTGAATCCAACCCATTTAGTGACGTAATATTATCTTTCTGGAGTATTTTGCCACATCTGCTACAACTTCCTAATCAACTATATCTTAATTACTATTTTTCTGCCTCTAGGATCACGTACAGTATAAATTGTGAGTTTATTTTAAATAACTCTTACATTAATTAATGAATAAAGCTTTCAGAGGCGGTATTACTGTTGAAATTGTTTTCATAATTTGATTGGAAACAGATCTTAACAAATATAAAATCTATCAATAGACAGTTTTTACTCGATGCTACTACTACAGGATCCTTAAACGTTCAGAACTTTACTAAACTGATATTATTACATGAATTTGCAACAACTGTTTGACATTCCAATAGAGAAACATTTAACAGATACAGGTTTTATTTCTAAGTATCTTGATATGCATGTGGCTTATTTAGCTTCAAATTTCAACAGAAAATTCGTGAACAAATTACTCAAATTTATCCTATGGAACTCTGCATGGTCTTCTGATGGTGACGTCATTTTTGAGCCGTTAGGCCTTGCTCGGAAGATTTCGAAGACCAATTCATTCCATTCGTCTTTTCAGATCATCTCGAATTGTACTTCATTCTAAATGAGAACTTCTTAGGAGTTGATGGAATCAGCAAATACGGAACCAGAGAGAGTCTTTATGCCCGTCGCCCACGATTTGAAGACGTTTGTCGGCTGTACCATTCTGAACTATGGCCCTGTCTTGCTTTCGACACTTGTGGAATGGACGATACACGACAGGAGGATAGGTATCAAGATCCACCCAGTCACTCGAGATAGAAGCCAAGTTGAAGATCTATTCCACTGGGCGGCGGCAGTTATTAATTTTTGACATAAACAAGAACGAACTTGTTAAATGGGCAGTAGCAAAGAAGAAAAATCTCTTTTGTAACTGGACGAAATTACTGGTTCAACCAACGAACAAACAAGCAGAAGCATCTATTCCCAACACGGAAACGAAGTTTAAAAGTAAAATATGTCACAGCAAATCTTACGTAGCGCAGGAGTCTCCATCATTGGCAACATGGATTTGTCCAAGATTCAGATGAAATTTACACATAGTCGAAGTACATACAATCGAACATATAAGCAAATTATCAACATGTATAAATAATAGCAACAATACGATGCTGCAATAACATCAATGCACTGAAGCAGTTGAGGGAGAGACCAATAAGATCTTACAGATAACAACCAGTACTATGTAATCTTCCAAGAATGACTCGAAGCAGTTAACTACCTCGTATTTACAGAAGATTTTTAAAACCTATTTTAATTTACTTATTTATGGAAGTATCTTTGGTTTTACTGACTTTAGGGATCATTTCTCTTTTTGCCTTGTACATAGATTACTGAAAATCAACCGTGGAAATAACACAAAGGAAGCACTTTGGACGTTGACGATTAATGTACCGTAATTTATTAGTGTATGCCTTGTATGTAGATGACTGAAATCAACCGTGGAAAGAAGCACAAAGCACTTAACGTTGAAGATTAATGAAATTTATTATTGTAGAAATGCACATCTCTAGAACAGATGTCAATTAGGTTCCTGAGTCAAATGGAAAATTAATTATGAACGATTTACACAAATTTGGATTCATACACCTTAAAACCGAACAGCTATACTTAAATGAATTCTCTCTTGTACATAAAATAGTGTAAAAATTGAAGTATTAATAAACCTCTTGTCTCTCTTAATTAAATCTTATCAATAAAATTCAAAATCTGCAGTTTAATCTGTCGACTTATGTTTAATATTTAATCCATCTTCTTCAATGGCGCTACAGCCCAAATCTGGCCTTGGCCTTCCCAAGCAGATGCCTCAAATTTTTCCTGTTCTTCGCCCCCTTCTCTCAAGTTACGCACTGCTATCATGTTTACTGAGTCTTCCTTCACTCCATCCTCCCATCTTTTCTTCGGTTCTCCTTTTGGTCTATCTTTGTATAAGCGATCTGTTAATAACCTCTTTGGTATTCTCTCCTCACTCATCCTGATTATGTGTCCAGCCCACTACAGTCTCCTTAGTTTTATATCTGTTACGACGTTTGGTTTCTGGCATAAGCTGTGTCTAATCCTCCACTGTCCTTTGTCCATCACTGGTCAGTATATTTTCCTTGGAATCTTTCGTTCAAATGTCTAAGTCTCTCTTCATCTTTCTGGGTGAGAGACCATGCTTCACACCCATACATTAACACTGGTTTTATCATTGATTGGTATAATTTTATTTTAGTATTCCTGTGTACATCCTTATTCTTTATCACTGACAGCAAACTATAGTATGCTTTGTTGGCCTGATTTATTCTTCTTTGAATTTCCTTGGATTCGTCGTTTGTGTTTGTTATTAACGTGTCTAAATATGTGAATTCCTCTTCCAGCTTATAATTTTCTATTTCCAATTTTCCCTTTAACTTGTGGCTTCCGTATTTATTTCCGTGTCGCGTCTGGACCATTGTCTTTTTATTACCTACTGTTACCTCGTTCTTGCTTATTACATATGCTCACAAATATTTAAATTTGTTTTTTTTTTTTTTGTTATGATCTCATTTTTAATTGTAGTCTTTATTTCCTTCATCCTCTGTGTTTCGGCTTATCATGTTTTGTTTTTGTCTATGTTTACCTGTAGACCTATCTCATCGCAAACTTCTAATAAGACATAGGTGTTACTTTGTAGTGCATCTACATTCTCCCGTATTAAATATATATTATCCGCGTATACGAACAGTTGATTTAAGCTATTCAATGGTACTTACTTTTAAGCAAATCCTATTAGTGCCGATTTTCTATACTAAAATATTTACACAACAAAATGAAAATCCCAGTTACTTACCGAATTCGGCAGTACAGGATGCCAACCCGCCATAAACAAATAATCTCCAGTCTCTTCTCCCCATACCCTTGTTTTCCGCTTCATGAGAGGGACCTTTCTCAACAGGAACCTCTCGACTTGAAGATAATTTGTCCAGGGCAGCAGCTTTAACACAGCCTTTCAAAAACAAACATCAGGATTTAAAAATTAATGCTCCACTAACATAATAATAAGCAATAACATGTGATATTACATAATAATATATTTTATTAGTTACAGTGAAATTTTACCAGCATGTTGCTATCTGCTATTTGCAAAAAGCACACAAAACAAACTAAAAGATTAAGATAAATAATATACTTAATTATTTCTGTAATTTTCGGTCGAATTGAATTTATTTATGGTCTTTAGACTTAAATGGCTCAGGCAGCCTTCGTTAAAAAAAATGACTTCTTTATCTCGACTAAATATAGATAATTACTATATAGTATATAATAACTATACTATTTTTTTTTCCTATTGACCGGAATTTCGGGGTGAGGGTCCAGGCTAACCCCCTAAATTCATACGTCCATGAGTACTTCCATATCACTCAATATCATTGTTTTTCGGTATTTTGATATTGTTCTGTATTTCAATATTATTCGATATTTCGGTATATTGATATCGTTCGATATTTTCGATAATTGTCGGTATCCAAAATATACCGAAAGTCGGGACATTGCAAGTGGGCCGTCGTTGGCTCATAGGCGACACCCAAATGGACGGGACCATGGGAGTATGCCAGATGTGGCCTGCTAAACACCATTCAGTTGCCAACGCCGACCATAGCCCCGAAAGTAATGCTATCCATCACAATAAAACCTACAGACATGGCTGGCTTTACTTCAGAAACTGTCTTCGTAACATAAAGGGAATAGTATATATATATATATATATACACATATACATCTGTCTCTATGAAGATGCCTCCATATCCTAGTGGTTAGAGTAACGAGCTACAACTTGGAAGGTTCCAGATAAGATAAAATGAATTTTATGGGTGGTACTATGACTTACGCCCGTCCCGATACGGGGAAAGTTCCTTACATTTGTCACGTCAAAACTAAGCTGTTTATTAATTAAAGTAATAAAACCACATAAAAGCTGAAGATGTAAAAGGTCTTCAGAAACACCCTACTGGTGTGAATGGCCAGTATAACGATTAATACAAACGAAAGATTTATAGAGTCTTTAGCATAACAAGTTAGAACGAGGAAGGCTGTAAATGGACCTTCACAAGATTAAACAATAATACACCATAAAACCTAACAGCTAAGGGACATAATCATATCAAATAGATGGAAATAATAAAACTCTCTGCAAAACAAGAAAAATATCACCGTTTAAATTAAGGTTTATACCTCAGTTTCTCTCTCCTTCCCACAAGATTAAAATCCTCAATCATCTGAGGTCAAAGATGAACTTGGTTCATCGATAGTATGTGCAGACTCTTCCTGAGCTAATTGAGCACCCAAAACGTCTATCAGAGTCTTAATGCTTGTAACGAGAGGCGAATTTCGAGCTAATTTTGAGACTTTTTTCGGACTAAAAGTAGTCTTAACCCGAGGAGTTCTAGAACTCTGCACAGGTGTCTTTTGTCCCTGAATCTGTGTCGGCATATTGCGAGGAGTCTCTGATTCTTTGGGAGGCTTTGGAGGGTCTACAGGCACATCAGACTCTGTTTGTGTTGATATATTAACTGTCTGGGTACCAACCGAGACAGTTTTAACTGGTATTCTGGCTACAACATGTGAAAACGCACCAGATGGAAGGGTGCGCCGAGACTCTCTTAATCGACGTTTAGCATCACCAGCAGATATTTTCTCTAATACCATCAGCTCTCGAATTCGTTTTCCCTCCTGAAAAATAAGACAGTCACACGACCACGCCGTGTGCTCACCCCTTGCAATTAACACACTGAGGTTTCAGTGACTTACAAGGATCCGCACCATGCTTACTGATTAAACAAATTGCACATACAGCAGAGGTCACGTTGGAATATTCCAGGCTCAAATCCTGATTTAGACAGTTGGAAAATTTACAAACTTAATTCATATATCATCATGAAGGCAATGGATAAAGTTCAATTAAATATGTACACCAACAGACTGCAACCAGTCTCAATTCTTTATTTTGACCCACTGAAAAACGTGCTGGGGATTCGGTGGGTAGAAGTTAGCGATTGGAAGCTTGACGTCTGCCTACCCTGGTCGGAAGAACGACGGGTTTTGTGCTACGTCGGGGTAGATTTTGCCGTCAAAGTCCTGATACTGGCCCATCAACATTTTACTCACGTATTTAGATCTATCTGCACCAAAATTGGCATAAATATTATTTTGTGCAATTGAAAAATTCTGTGGGTGTCACAGTCACAGTTCCGAAGAACCTCAGTTGTCAGTATTCCCAATCTATTTTCTATACAACTCGAATTTTTTAAATTGCTTCAATTACATTCGAGGCAGCTAAATTTGATATAAATGCAACTCGATACAACAGAAAAAATATTGTGGGTATCCCTGTCCCAAGCATACAGTTGTCAGTGTTACCAATCCGTGTCCAAAATATATTCTTATGCACCCCAAAGTGCAGAGACATGATTGTTATGTCGTTGGACATGTTTTAGCTTGACTTGCTCAGGGTCGTCGGAACCGTCGTGATCAGGCGCCGTGGTTGTCAATAATTTTTATTTTTTTATTTTTTCAATTTGCTTAAATATTGTTTGACTTATCTGTACCAAACTTGGCATAAACATTATTCGACAAAAATACACAATGGAAAAGTGCCGTGGGTTTTCCTATCTCCAACCAATCCAGTTGTCAATGTTGCCAACCTATTTTATAAAAATGAATGCTTGTGCGTCTGAAATGTTATCAAGGGTCAGGAGCCTTCCCGATTATTATTAGAATCGTAGCGCCATCTTGTTTCTGATTAGCAACTTCCTTTCCCCTTGTTGTTATATCTTTACACTAAATAAAAATTTGGTCTGTGTAAGAAAATGGAATGCTTTGCCCAGACAAAATCCACGTTCAACGTAATTCACATTCTGACCATGGCGTTATTTGTAGGGTGGAAAGAGGGGAGGGAGGAATTCCCTGGAACTTGTGTTTTTCTTTTGGTACCCATTTTCTCGTGTGTTGTGCGGGAGTACGGGAAATCTTGTACCAAATTGCTTCCAGCAATGTCTGTTTCATTTTCACAACTTTATCTGTATGCGAGCACTTTAACACTGATTTCCCATAAGAAAACTACCACTTTTGCACTTTTCGCTACGGAAAATGGAGAAATTTGCCGAATATTTATGCACTTATACTTATTTATTTTTCTACATATCTCCCTTATGTGCCTGCAAAATATGAGCGAGAATGATTGATTCTTTCCACCCGAAAATTGATTTTAAAAAAAGGAGGGGGACAGGAGTTATGGAACGCAGTGTATAACAATAACATATTTTGCTTTTGGACGTTTGTGAGAAGCATCAATAGATTCCACCAACAAAATACAACATTTGTCATTCTATTGAAAGTAGTCCAGTACTGGCCGCTCGACTACTCTCTTTTTTTTTTTTTTATTTTTTTTGGTAATGTTTCGTGTGCATGTACCCCTATGTAATGGCCGTTCAAAACCACAAATGGCTTTCTTTTCCCTATTTCACTTCGTTCAACTCTGGCGGCCATATTTATGTTACAGGGCGCACCAAATTCTCAGTATGCAGGCATTCACGAAAACCTCAGTTTCTCGGCCCAGTAAGTCGTAGCCTCTTGAATTAAAAACGACTGGACTCAGCATACTATAGGTAACATTTCTCCTCTATTATTCCATGTTGTAACTCTAATGTGGGTTCCAAAATGCTGTTGGACAATGGATAAAATTACATTTTTAAGATAAATTTCTACATAGAAGGGATTCTTCTTATGACTTGAAAATGTGTTTGCTTGCACACAGAGTACTGTATAGTCAATGCCTACAAGATTTTAGGCATGACACTTATTTCCTTTCTATACCATGGAGGCTTAAACATATGATTTTCTAATACTATAATAAAGTTTGGAGTTGAAAATATCTGGTGGGGCACCAGTAGGAATTTGAAATTTTCACAAAGATACTAGTCCTGTAGGGTAATATTATGTTGCGATCTGGACTTTCTGAGATATCACTACTAACAGTTACAGACTTCATATGTATTTAAAAAAAAAAACGTATAAAAGTTATAAGATGTAAACAAAATATACCTCTTAGAGATTAGTTGAAAAGATTTTTTTCTCATGCTACGGGAAATGACAGGTTAGAAAAAGAAACATAATTTTTAAGCAAAACGAAACTGATGGAGAAAGGAAAATAATCTGACTCTTCATGATTTCCATTCCTTGCTATGCTCCTTTTAGTTCAGTAAGTCGGGAGAAACTTCTCACTGTAAAATTCGCTCGACTTTCTCGCGGGGTGTTCCTCAATCACTTGCAAATGTTTTCGCTACCTGTTCCTTAATCGTTTCCTTCCAAATGGAGGAAAGAGCATTTCTAAATTTGAATTTATTTTGAGGCTTTTAGGCAACTATGATGAGAGAGAGAGAGAGAAGAGGAGAGAAGAAGAGGGACGCAAAAAAGAGATAGAAAGAAAAAACAAAAAAAGAGAGAGAGAATGGCTCGGGCCGTATAGATGATGGGATGAATTGGTGGAATGAAGAAAGTGGGAGGAAACGGGAGAACCCCGAGGAAACCCACGCACACCACGTGTTTGTCCACCACAAAGCCCACATGGCATGAGCAAGGATCGATCCGACGACCCCTAGTACCAGAGATGAGCGCTCTACCAACTTAACCACCACCGTGTCCCTTTAGAGCATTTCTGAGATGCAGTAGTGCAGTAACCTGACATGATGCTTGACATCTCTTAGATCAATCGTGAGTTACTATATATATATATATATATATATATATATATATTGTTTTGTCTTTAACATGTTTGTATTTGGGAAACATGAAATTACAAACAGAAAATCCTGAAAATAAGAGTAAATCCTTTTAAAAATATGACCAATAAGCCCAAAAATGGCGAAAAATGCAAAATAACATTCTTTGCCTGTTTTAGGCGAAATAAGTTCGTATAATTAACGGCATCGTCCCCAAACCTTCAGGAAAATGATAACATTTCATCTAGTTCCGAGCCCTAGTGATTACCAATTTCCTCTTTCAACGTGTGTACTTTTATCAACGACTAACACCTGTATATTAATTTAAAAAGTTTCATCAATACATAACTGGGTTTTACTTTACCTTACATCGGATGCGATTTTCCGAAGGAAATAAGTCACAGGTTCATGAATCGGATCATGGTAGTGCTAGGTCACAGGGGCAGGTTTATTTCGGCATCACTATGGATTCTTTGCTACAAAAATCACAGGCAGTATGTCTAGTGAGCGACAGCGAACGAAGGCGGGGTAGAAAAGGCCAGGTTGGATATATATTTTTTTTTTTCATTATACGCGATGAACATCACTTTTAATAGACGCCACCTGCGATTGCTCTGTTTACGATTCGAAATGGAATGCTCGAAATATACTACAGATGGGTGAAGATCTGCAGATCCGATCCAGCCACGGTAGCTTAACTTGTAAATGGTAAAAAAAAAAAAAACTGGGCTTCTCTTTAGTATACGTCGGGCGTTCCATCTGGAACCATCAATGGAGCTGTCACTGGTGGTGTCCCTTACAGGTAATACGCGTCGCATATAATGAGAAAAAAATATCTGACTTTTTCTAATCCGTCTTCGTTCGCCTGTATATTGCACTTGTGCGATATGCACGTGCCCTGAACGGCGCATGGGGGATGTGGAGGTAGTGTTCCACATTTTCTTGACCTACGGTACTAAGTGAGGTGGGGTGGTCAGTTAGGATTACCTTCCCAGGGTGCCCCGGAGTACCAAGGGCACTCCGGTACTCAATTTGATAGCAGGCTGAGAGCACCTCAGAGCGCCAGCCATGGGAACACTGCGATAAAAGTCTCCAGTCATAAAGAATAAACAGAAGGTAATTGAATAGGCTCGGCGGAATAATAACCCTACAGACTTATTTTCGTTTAAAACTATGGTGGCAGGAAACTGGTGAAATCACCTTAGCAGTCGTTTTAGTTTTTTGTATCTGACATTGCGTTTCATATATCGTTTGCGGCCATGTGTGGAAGTAATTCCCGCAAATCCTCCTAAAGCATTGACAATTCCACTTGAACATCCTCCTTTTTATCTTGAGTTTCAATATGATAATACCGCACCGGCTCGTGTTTAGAACATACCATGCACAAAACTACGAAAATTACAACACATTTAATCAAATACTTCTTCTGCTTTTGCATACTGTAGGATTCATATAATTAGCTCATATAACTATTTAAACTTACTCTTAGTCTATGATAAATTATGAAACACTAATTAAACACGCGAAATGGCAATTAATAATGATTACACAATTGTTGTTGTCGGCTGCGGTGAAATCAGACTGATTGCTTACTGCATTTTTCACGCTGTTGACTGTTTTCCAGATCGTAATGCTACTCAGAAAAGTGGCAGATAATCCTAGAAATAATCAATAATGGACATTTCCGGTAGTACTTTTTTATTGCAATAAAAAATTCTTCTATTAAAGCAGACTACGGAAAACATTTTCTTTTCTTTCTGTGATGAATCTATCAAGAGTTATAAAGACTTGCTTCAAAAGAGTCTCAGTCTTGCGCTTAATACGGCGCCGCCATGTTATGACGTAATCAGTCTTCCGACTTCTTGTCATTGACATACAAATGGTATTTGATTTGTTAGTATTGTTAAAAAGAGATCGCAAAAATGGATCGAAAGAAATAGTATAAGTGGTGAATAGCGTTTCTGTATGCCTTAACACGTCATTTAGTTCGTTTTATTCATTTAAAATTGATTTTTACTTTTAATAAATTTTAAGATATTGATATAGTTTGGTAGCTTCAACACTAATTTATATCAGCTCTTTTTTTTTTTCATGATTAAATCATAAGATATCTTCTAATAATGCTCTTTAGAACTCTTGTATTTAAAAAGAATTACCTATTTTTTCTGTAAAAAATGTGGGTTTTTCATCCGACAATCGTATACTTTTTTAATGAATGCTAGTGAAGTATTTTTCAAGAACTTAAAAGCACATGAATAAATAGTGCTCGTTACTGCCATCTGTTAACAATTTAACGTACTTGTAGGCCGTGAATATATTGAATAGTTTTAATATGTCATTGTATAAAATAATAATAAAAGCATGTAAGAAAAAAAACGTAAATTGAAACTTTCACATTGAAGTTACTCTTGCGTTTCGTGAAGTAAAATAAAACACGGCCATTGATAGGATTCGAACAGCCTTAGGTGAAAGTATAAAAAAATAAAAGTTTTTTTTATACAAGCATAAAAAAATAAAAGTTGCATGCGCTAATCAACTGAGCTAAATTTACAAGATATCAACAGTTGCACGAACGAGCGATAAAAAGAACATTGCAAGTTAAGATTGCACCCTGTCTATGTTTCGAGCAATTTCTGTTATTAAAAACATGTTTTTGTGTTTTAACTTATTGCAGTGTGTTCTGCAGATTTGTACATTAATTATTTCATTAAGTGATGATGTGAATGTTCTTTCTCTTTTTTGTTTTTTCGTCTTCAAACTTCTGAATAAGGAACGTAACATAGGGAGAAGCACATAGCTACGGAAATACAACGGATTGATTACCTCAAACCAATCAGAGGATGATTTTCGTTGTATGACGTAGGAGATTGAATTCTCAGTATTTCATGCTATATTTCTACGTAACGGAAAACCGTAGCGCTGAAATTTAAAATACATTATATGTTATTTAATCCGATGTACACAAACAAACTGTAAAATATATAATAACGGGGAAAACGGAAATGTCCATTATCAATGGGAAATAAGTCTGGAAGTGTAGCTGTACAACTTCGATCCAAAGCAAGTAATTTGCATTCAATAAGGGATTTTTAAAGCTGGTTGGAACTTGGAACTACTAGTTCTCAGCCATTGAGCCGCTGTTTTTGTGGTACGGGAGTTAAAGCGTGTGAAGAGTTTTTATTTGCTTTATTTGTTCGATAGTCGACCATCAATTGTATTGCTACGGGAAAGGTGAATCCACACTATGCCATATTTATACGCTTACACATTTCTGTAAAGTCCCTCGTACACGATTCAATAAAGCTTGAACAAGAGCGTTGAACAAACAATTGGATGAAAATGACGTCACGAGTCAGAGACTCCACACAGGAAATCTACTGAATTCAAGTCTTCTCATCCAATTCGTCCTATTTAGAACCTGTCCTATTTTTATTGAATTCAACGCAGTGATCTATCAATCACATCGCTGGTGACTTGAATACGTGACAACTGTGTTTCCGGAATGCTAAAAGTTTAAATGTGAACATGGAGCAGGGGATTTTTAAGCCCTTGTTTTTATGATGCGAAATAAAGATATTATCAGAAAATAAAAATAAAATAAAATAAAGTATCGCTACAAGAAATTCCATCGCATCTTGCTGAGGTAAAGTGTACCTGATGTTTCTTCTGTAGTTTTTGTACAATCGCTATTGAAATAGAAATTGATACAGAGGGGTTACTATAATTCCAATCAAGTTTGTATTGTATTTAGAAGCAGTAGGATATCAATATTTAAAGTGCCACTGAGTTGCTCATAATTTATGTGGAAAGGTCGAGTTTTTATTTACTGTATGTAGGAAGTTCAAAGCTGCTTAAACATAGAAGTATTTGGGTAGACTTTACTATACGGCACAAAACAATGTAATCTTTTCCAACGTATGTGAAAGCGTTGTAACTTAAAATATAACAAAGTTTCGAGTCATGGAAGTATTAAATTAGAGTGAAGCAGCGAAAAGTACTTGGAACTACTTAGCTGCTTCCACGTTGGTGAGCGAGCACATTAAACCGTGCATGAAATAGCGAAATGTACTTGGAACTACTTGGCTGCTTCCACGTTCGTGAGCGAGCACATTGATTTGTGTATGAAATAGCGAAAAGTACTTGTAACTACTTAGCTGCTTCCACGTTGGTGAGCGAGCACATGAAACCGTGCATGAATAGCGAAAAGTACTTGGAACTACTTGGCTGCTTCCACGTTGGTGAGCCAGCACATTAAACCATACATCGCATATAATAAAAAATCTAACCTTCTTTAACCCGCCTTTGCTTTTTCAACATTATGGCCATGATTTTTGTAGCAAATAATGTGTCATTCATAATACGACGCAATGCTATTAATATTCCGTCGCATCCCTACAATATGCATGTAGTAATGAACGCAAATAAATCTCTTTCGACACTAAGTGTCACGATTAGTATGCCTCCACATGGCGCTATCTTGATCAACTGGAGTGCGTATGTAACGAAATAATAATAAAAAAATGCATTTTCATTTTGGATTGTTAGTTGTCGTTAGATGTTTATAGAAGTGCGTGTAACCGGAAATAAATAAAAATTATAAGAATTGAAAAGAGTTTTGAATAAAGCAATAGAAAGTCCATGTTCGAGGCATCACCAACTACGGAATCGCAGCCGTTAATCAGGTTATTATTTTATTAAAAGCGACGCATATCATGTTTAACATTCACTCCATGTTCCCGCTTTCAACGCAGAAACAGCAAATCGACTCATGTGCTTTTGGCTCCTTCACACTTCCGCTTAACTTATCGAATCGTGTACGAGCACCATCCAAGCACTTTCAACACTACTTGGATACAACACTTTGATTATTCCAGTTTGATCGTGTACGCACTCATCCAACTGCTGGTTCAAGAATTTGATTCTATGTTTATTGAATCGCGTACGAGCGTAACCTACGAGAAAGATAAGGCCACACTGCTTGCGTGCGTAAGATCCGATGACGTCATAAAGTGTAGGCCATCATATTAGTTCTTTAATATGGTGGTTTTAGTGTGTTGAGAATGTAAATGTGATTAAAAGAAAGTTAAATACTGTTAATGAAGTAATAAATGTGATATAAATATATGTTATAAAAGTATTGGCATTACTATAGTAGTGACGCACCAATTTTAAAATCACTAAAACCAAACCAAAATCGATTTCCTTTTTCGTAAATTATCTAAAATTACTGAACATATGATCGTGGAGGTTAGGTAAAGTTAGGTGCGGTCATTTATCTTTACAAAATATATTTTGACACATATTCACACTTACCTTCAGCACACAGGCGTGTTAACTCTCCCAATTTATATTAGAAAGTCGTGTACAATTGTTTCGGGGCCTTTTCCTTTCCTTACATAAATACTCTGCTAAATAACCGTCAAAATGCACTTTCCCTCGTCATTTCCATACGATTCAATAACAATAACGCAAGAAATGTCATAATCATCACAAAAATACGCCATTTCAACACTACCTTACCGCCTTCCACATGACAACAACTGTAACTCTAAGCAAAATAGTTTCTTCCGCCACAACATGCAGTGCGTCCTAAAACATCTTCAAAACACACTAGAACTATATCATTATTCAATTCAAATGTTACTAACATCAATATTTTCCTCCCTAATACTCTCAAACATCACACAATTATCTCAATTCTTCCTGTAAATTTCTAAAACCTGGTGCGTCACTACTATAGTTAACCCAAAGTATTTGTTGATTATTGTGAACGTTCGTTTGTTTTTATTGAATAATTGATAAAAAAACACACTTTATTAAAAAGTACATCATAATGGTGTATAAGTGCTGTTCCCCTTTGTCGGGGAAATTATGATAACAAAACGAAGGTGCACGTTTTTCGATTTCCGAAAGATGTAGACCTAAGAAGAAAATGGCTTTCTGCAATTCGAAGAATAGATTTAAAACCAACGGAAAATTTTCAAGGGTACGTAACAAAGTTTTTAGCGATAAAAGTAATGTATGAAGTAGCGCATGTTTTAATTTCAGTATTACTTATTAAGCCATTACAATTAACCATATACTCTCTCGGATTGTTCTTCGAATGATAGGGCCTATTATAAGAAGATAAGTTACATTAAGATTTGTCTAAGTAGTTTAAATTCATTTCAGCTTTTCCTAAGTATACGTCAGACGTTTCATTGCGAACCGTAAATGGATCAGTCAGAAGTGGTGCCTGTCAAGGTGATGTGCATCACGTATAATGAAATAAATATCTAACCTGGCTTCTTCTAACCCGTCTACGTTCCCTATTGCTCTGCAAGTGATTTTGTAGCAAAACCAATGGTAATATTGAGAGAAAAATATCACTATGACGTAATATTATCATGATTCAGATTCATGAACCTGTGACTTATTTTCTTCGAAAAACTCACCCCGACGTAAGCTAAAGTAATACCTTAATGTGCTTTAGAGTTTGGATGAATTCTAGTTTAGGTCTAGAAAAATAATTATGATCTGATTATGGCATCCGGGGAAGGGATCTGCTCCATTATAATTATTTCGGTTGCTGAAGAACCGGAATCACCATCCAATTCCAGTGAATCGACTTACTAGAACTGGATGGTGATTCCTGTTCTTCCATTGAAAGCGCTTTATATTCATTGTAATAATAACTCACTTGATATAATCAAACCAAACCAAACCGTGTAGCAAAACATGTAACATTGAATGTAAAGCAAATAAGGAGCGAAAATGTTAAATTATATGAAAAGGTTAAGATTACACCTGCCATAGAGTGCTTACAAGCGTATAACTCCCAAAATTGTAGTAACCATGAAACAATCAATTGGTCATGAAAAAGGATTATTTGTAAATGAAATAGTAGAATTCGTAACAACACAAAATAAACAACGAAACTGCGCTTCATGTAAATTATTTTCATTTAAGAGCACGAAATTTCTGAAGCACGAATGACATTTCGTATAGCTACGGTACAAAAATAACATAAGGATCACCACGAAAATTAGGTTGAAATATCAATAAACATATTAACAAGATCAACGTTATGGCGTTTGTAATTATTATGAAGAATGTAACTGGTAACGTAATTTACATAGGGTGCCTGTCCACTGTTGATTGATTCCTTAACCTTTCTCCACAAACTTTTAATACTATTTGTATGAACACCAGTTGTAGGGTCAAAAATATGAGCAGTATGAATAACTTGTAAGGAAAACTAACATCCATCCCTACATGTCTGTCATACTTCTATATTTAATTCATTGCATGCCTGGCTGCACTTTTGATACTCTTCCTGATCGTTCAGAGCAGCAAAGGTTAGGTTAGGTTCGATTGGGTTATCGTGACATATTTGTTATTTAAGTCATATTTATTTGGAATTAACATGTCTAGTTGTTCGAAATCAGATCGTAAGTAACGTAGTGAACATGATGATATCTCGTTGGGGCGAGTATCCAGAGAGTATATCATTGATTGTATGCTTTCTTTTGTAAATTATTAAAGCATCTCCATATATTCATCGGTAAAGAGATAATAACATTATTGAGCCACATCTTGAACAATTAATATTTTTTAATGACCATCGTCTAAACTAAACGTCCGTATTGTTATGTTCCTAAATTTTTTAAAAAAATATATATATTGACATAAAGAAATACATTTTTTCACGATGAAAACACAACAATGAAATTCGGAAACTAAAATTTAAATAATAAAAATACATTTTTAAGATACCATTGTATGCTAAATCGATTAACTGACTGAACGATTACAAATAGCCGGAATTGAAATAAGTGATTCGTTCAACTACACTGAAGTGAGTATAATGAAAATATTTCCACAGGAATACCTAAAATCCATCCCTTAATTCGATAAAGTATTGTACATCGAAATCAAAATTATCCATGTGGTTACTCTAACGATATGCAGAGTATAGTTGTGAAAAGTATTACACGTCCATTCATCCGTGATCGGATGGACTTTTGATACTCCTCGGGATGAAAAATCATCCTTCTCATACAGAGATGTCTTATCCGAGTCCAAACAAATTAAATCATTGAACTAAATTATAGACAATTTAATGCAATAATTTTATGTTTAGCTAGCAAACCATAACTATTTGAAATTATGCTGATAGTATCTGAAACGCAAACACGTTGTGTGGGGATATTTTGATAACAGTAACAAGCAGCAATATCACTTAAGATACTCCCCCGGATCATTCTTTCAATGATAATATGAGGTTACACTCAACTTTTCAAAGGATGTTTAAATTAAAATTATTTAGGTTAAATTGAGGTTAGTGTGTTGCAAAAATATCACTTTGGATCTATGTATTCCTCAGAATTATCAAAAATCCATCCCATATTATGATCAACTATTACAAATACATCGAAATCTATGCGCTTACTCTAACGCTATGTAAACTGTCACTGTGAAAGGTATTTTCACTTTCATTCACTTGTGAACGGATGGACTTTTGATACTCCCCTAGATGAAAACTCATTCTTCTCAGACGTTCTGTTAGATTTCGAATCCGAATGAATTCAATCATAATTAAAGATTATTTAATGTAATCAATTTATGTTTAAATAGCCAAATATAATCTAACGTTAATAGCTTTAAACGATCCGGAAAGTACCTTAAGTTGAAACAGGATGCGTAGTGATAAGTTGATAACTATTTCAAATTGAAAGTACTCAAAATCAGTCCTAATTAATAGGAAACCAAAGTAACTAACCTATTCTAGATTTTACACCTGGAGAATAAATGGAACATCTCAATGTTAGTTTTTTTAGATATCTATTGTGTTTATATTGTAACCTTGTGCATGTATTTTAGGTTGATGTCCCGTACATAATAAAAATGTAGTAAATTCATAATTGATATGTTACCCTAGTTATGCTAGGACATTTCAGAATATTCTGGTATCGTAATTTAAAATATTTTGAATTTGTGTTTCGTGATTTCATTGAGAGCCAGCCAGCGTTCTAGAGCCATGTTTGCGAACGCATATTAAGCTTCCAAGTAGATAAGAACAAAGTAGTGGACTTGTTGTGCACAACTGATTTTTTAAATTAATTAAGCACATACAGGAAATTTATACTAAGAAAGTGTTTTTCCCATTAGTTTGGTTTCGGTTGATTGATTATATTAAGTGATCAGTTTCGTGCAATATCGTCTTTCTTGTGCTTGATTTTAAAGAGCTTTTCAGAAGCTTTAAACATACGGAAAGTTTAAAAGTACAATTACTAATACAGAGCATAACGTCTGTTCAGTGATTGTACATTATTAATTTGAAAAGGTGCCTGTAATTGACATTTCGAAACAAATTAAGGGTGCAGCAAAAATGCACCTTTAGCTAAGTACTTCATGTGTATTCTAAATTTGTACCTACTAAAAGTTGAATACAATTACAATAAACTTATACTAAGTACAAACTGCAGGATTGCAAAATTGGAGATCCGTAAGGTTAAACTCGTATGTCCGTGTTCTTTAATCGAAGTTATTGCATTTAGTATCAAGTAACCTATTTCATGTTTAAATTTAATTTATTGTTAGGTTAGCCTGCCCAGGATTGAATCCAATGGCTAATCATTGTTACTGCGGTGACGAACTTGTGACTTCCGTAAACCATAGAGTGAATGAGTGAGTTAGGTCAGTTTAGTTTAGAAATGATCTTAATCCATAGCTACCAATCGTTGTCGAATCGTTTCAGGTTACGAAATGGAGATTTTATATAACATCGTGTAATGAGCATTAAAGACTGTAACTAACAATATACATGCTACTATATTGTAGTTATGTAGACTTCCTTTAAATAATAAAGGCATATCTAAGACTGACATCCGATGCATGTATTACATATGTTCTGAAGGGCCAATGGAAGCTTCATTGTAGTATCTGATTTCATACGTAATTGGCGGAGAAAAGCATCCCATATAGTTCAGTCGAGTTAAAACGATTTTATCTTATTACAAATCTACGTTAGCGATGTGCAGTCATCCCTAGGGTCCGTGCGTTTTGAGACCGTATTATTTGCGACTATACAGAATATCGTGAGATTTGTGACAGGAAAATTAATCGTACGTTTCGAGACCAATTATTTCCGTTGGTTTCTAAACCACTTTCCTGGCTTCCAAAAAGAAATTCGGAATGTCACATAACCATATCAATCTAGCCATTACTTAGTTATTTATTAAATGTGCTAACAGGTTCAACATTGCTCTCCGGGACGCAAAACATACAAGTCGCAAAATGCACGGATACAAAACGAACACCAGCTTTACTTTGAGCTAAAAATGAAAGTAATAAATTATCCACATAACAAATTTTCAGTATTATCATGTACAGTCACCAAATTAATGACTACGGGAGTTGAATATAAACTAGCTTTTAGATTTTTTAATTTAAGTTATATTTATGGGCCAAACAGGGAGTTATGATTAGGCCGTGTCATATGCGAGGAAAGCTCTGTGGCAGGCTTAGCCTAAAGTGTGCTGATCTAGTCCATAAATATAAGTCAAATGAGAACTTAATGCTAGATAAAATACTAAAAAATTGCTAGGCTCCCGCAGTACTTACTTCCGTGACTGTATAATGTACATTATATTTTAAAGGAATATGCTAGAATGTGCAATTTATACTATTGCTGTTATTTGATTTTTCTATTATGTAACTTGGTTATTTTGGATATTTTTCGGGTTTGCCATTTACACTTTGCAAGCGATTTCCTGTTGTGGGAAACTTCCTATTTTGACCAGAAAACAGGAAAAAAGCTACAGGTAGCATTACAGAAACCTCAGCTGAGACGATGCTGTACCATCAAATTTTCCTGGATATCCTCAATACATGACAAAGAAAGTAAGTAATAGAGAATCACCAACAGAAAAGAGGCATCGCCTAGAAAGTAGAACAGTTGAAGCAGCTATAGAGGAAAGTTTTAAAATGAAACAGGCGTACGATAGTAATAATATGCTAACAGATTTCAACAAATTGATTGAATGTGTTAAAAAGCAAAAAAAAAAAAAAAACTCAAATTTGGATTCTCTGATTAAACATGTCATTATTTACCTTAACATAAAAACAGAAAGTCCACCTGAACTAATGTATTCCATCGTTATAGACAGAAATCTTGCCATTAATGTATTCTTTAAGAATATACGATTAGATCAAGTAGATGGGAGGATCATACCTAACTGTATTAAGTATATGTATGAAATACATAATTTGCTGGATACCATTGAGTCTGTACGCCGCTCACCAAACAAAAATGACAACTACACTATGTTGGGAAAAGTTACTTTGTAAATCTGGAGACTTGGAACATGAAAACTTATATAAGTTCATTGAAGGCCAACTTAACTTGATCAAGAATAAAAAAGAGATATTTTGATATCCTGTTGATATTTTTGTATTCGCTGCAATGACTTTCTTAATATCTCCACAAGCATATAAATTTGTGAGAAATTCAAGTTATATGGTATTGCCACACCCAAACACAATAAGAAGAGTATGCAATTCTTTTAAGATTGGTCCCGAATTCGAGCAAAGGGAACAAGGATTTTTATTTTACATGAAACAGCAGACAGTGAAACTTGCACAACACGAACGTTCTGTAATTTTGATGTTGGATGAAATACATTTGGAACCTTTTATGGACTATAAGGGTGGTAATATTGCTGGTCCTCATATAATTCAGAAAGTCTTGCAAAAAGTGCTCATGTTTTTATGGCGAAAAGCCTATTGTCTTCATACAAAGATGTTGTGCACATTCTCCCAGTTAACTCAATGAATGCAGAAAATTTGCATTCAGTTCTGAAGAAAATAATTATTGAGTTAGAGATGCTTGCTTTGATGGTAATCGCCATTATTACTGAAAACAATTCAATTAATCGAAAGGCTGTATCACTCTTTTCTACACCTTGCTTACTTAGTATAGTCTATCCTCACCCAAACAACAGCACGTCCTTTATTCTACATAATTGATCCCGTATATTTGTTCAAGTGCTTGCGAAATAATTGGATAAACCAAAAAACTGATGGCACATGTTTGTATTATCTAGATTTCAGTGATTTTTCTCAGAAAACTGCATGCTTTAATACTCTGAGACATCTGTATGGAATGGAATCAGATAAACTTCTCAAAAATGGCTATGAATTGTCAGTTAAGGCCTTATGGCCTACAAACTTAGAAAAACAAAATGTCAAACTGGTAATGCAAATTTTTAGTGAGTACATAGTGCAGGCATTAAGTGAATTAGGAAGTTCGCATAATTTGAGTCACTATCAAGGAACATCTCATTTCATTGACATCATTGTAGAAAGGTGGAAAATTGTAAATGTAAGAACATCCAACACAGGAGTACGTCTTAATGATCGCCTAAAGGAACCATTAAAAAACTGCTTCGATGATGAGAAAGCTATTTTTATTTATCGATTTCTTGGCTGGCTAGATTCTTGGAAAGCCATGTCTCTTGTTTCCTCTCGTAGTGGGAGGAAAAGGCCGATGAAACCCAAGCACAAGGAGTTTGTCCACCACAATGCCCACGTGGCACAAGCAGGGATTGAAAGAAGAACGCCACGAATCAGATATAGATCTCAACCACTGAACCACAGCATTCCCACTATTCTTCCAAACTGTCCTAAACATAGATGGACGACATTTTGAGTATATTTTGTAACCTGAATGACGTTTGGTACACGCACAAACATAATGTACATATAATTTGTAAAATGTATACGTTAATAAAGTGCTTGTAAAGTGTCCATAAAGTGTAAATACAAATTGAAAAGTTTTAATTGGAATTCTGTATTCAATATTTCTCTTCCCCATGTCGTTAATCACATTTACATAAAGTTTCATGTTTGTCCGATTGACCGTTTATCATCTAGAACCGGCCAAACAGCGAAACTTTAATTACAATTACTTGACATTAAAATAAAAACAAAATGCTTTGCAGATGGAGTTCCCACTGAGATTCTACTGTTTTTATTACGCCACTCTATGCTATTTCCAATGGTGCACGTCCCATTTCTGTATCTGGTGTTTTTCATGGCATTATGCTTTAAGATCAACCCTATTATACATAATGATGTAAAAACAAAAGAAAAGGGCTTTGGAGATAAAGTTCCCACCGAGAACCCGCTGCTATAGAAAATGTTCTTCTCTTTCCATTTATACAAGTCTCATCATATCTGTATCTAGTGTTCCTTTTGAGATATTCACGGTATTATGTTGAAAGGTGAACACCATTTCAACAACTGTTTATTCCGCAATCATAATGCAATATCTCAAAACCTATTGGCTCTACCACAATTTTGTTATCAAATTTGGATTCTCTGATGAATTTTACAAAAGAAGAATCTAACTTTGTCTTCTACAATTTATAAAGCATGACTTTAAAAAATAAAATTCAAATGGGTGTGTCTCCGTAAAGTGTCGGTCGCGACAACATTTAAGGACAAAATAGGCCAACTTTGAAGCACTGTAACCCCGGATACACGCGGCCTAGAAACCTGTAAGTAGGAATTTATAAGAACCCTTCCAAGAATCAACATACCAAATTTCATCAAAATCGGAAACTATAGGTGAATTTCACCTTTTTGGTTTGGCATGGAGTGACCCATCAGTACACAAAACAAAATCATGTTTAATTATATATATTTCTTCCATCAGCTTTCGAATAGTACATCATCCACAATTTGTTGGAACTTTTAGCAGTAAATCTCTACCCTTACCTCATGTCATAGCAACAATGCTTTTGTACTGTTATTGTTTATCAACATCACTAATTGTTGTTCTACTATGGAGTATTATGCACAAAATTTTCAAATATTTTAAATAAAGAAGGAATACTGGAACAAAGTTGAAACTTTTATCACGGATTCTTTATTATACTCTCATGTAACAGTTAAAATTTTGTTAGTCATTAATTGCGAACATCGTTAAACTAATTAATGTTTCATCAACAAGCGATACACTATTTTTTTTTGTTTGTTTTTCGTGTCTTTAACAAACCCTGGCAATAGTATACTTCTTCTGAAAATGTATGTCTTTGAGGTATTCCTGCAAAAATTTCACGTCATTTGGACAATAACAACAGAAAGTATACATTTATTTATGGAACTGTGCGATTTTAATCGATAGTCGCGAATAGGAGATATCATGATTTTCGACCTTTCTTTGACATCCTATATCTCTGGAATGGAAAGGAGTAGAAAAGTGGCATTTTACATTTCTTCCTAACTTGAACTGTAGTATCGGAGGAAAAAATATTCAAATCTGAGATGGTTGACCGGGGGGCATTAGGGGATTTGAGCTGGAATGACCCTATGTCACATACAACCTTAAAAACCTACACACACACTTAAATTACATCTGAACGACTGCCTGAAGATGGAGCGAGAGCCTTTGCGAAACTATTCAATTCATAATGAAGCAAGTACTTAACAAGACGACATTAAAAACCATACTTTAAGGCGAGTAATAATATAGGTCCTCTATGGGTTTAAAGTGGTTTTATTTGAATTCAAATACTTGACGAAATATATATTGAAGTTAAGGTAATATCAAAACTTAGTTTAACATCAAACCCCAAGTACATAAATACATTAACCCAATTAGAAAACAAAACAAGACTAGGATGATTAGAGTAAAGGATAAGAGAAGGATGAAATGTAAAAAAAAAAAAACAGCATCAATCAGAAATAAGTACGGCTGATATAATAAGCTCGGGTACCCTCGGGGTCGTCACACCCGTACTCACAAGAAGTCTGAGAGTCACTGAGGAGCTTCTTCCAAAAATTAATTACTACATGCCTCATTCTGTGACCTTAAATTCACTAATTCAATAAAGTCTCTTCTAAACGTTTACGAAGTGGAATTAATAAAGTGAAAATTTAAGTTAAAAATAGTAACTTAAAAAAAAATCCAGGTTTTCGCTAGAATTCCAAGCTTTTTCCAGGTTTTCACCCTGGTGATTTAACTTTGATATTTCCTAGAAATGTGCAAAAATTCATGTCAAATTAGACGTTTATTTAGCAATAAACTTGGCTGGACATTTTGAATAGCACAGAAAGGTGAATAGCAAATGCATATGATGGTACTTCAAACATAAGCGACCAGTATAGAGATCTCATCCAGACTCAAGGATATAATCCCCCCCATCTTCATACCTGGCGCTATGTGCATGTGTTGAGCCCGTAATGTTTTCTACTGCTGTTTTATCAGCAGCCATATTTTTCGGATTCATACAGCAGACATATGTTTCTCAGGAGCTGACACATGAGATTATCTATTTATTTGAACCCAAGAGTAACTCTAGCAGTCATTGGAGACACCAGATGCAGGTCAAGAAGCAATGCAACAACCAAGTGTTTGGTCAGTTCCTTATTGGTTGCAGAAAACACAACACAAGCAGAAACGGTGTTTTTTTAAATTTATTTATGGCCTTTAGGCATATCGATTCAGGTCGACGGTGTATGTGAAACTTGTTATAACAACAATTTGTATGATTGCGAATTCCCAAGGGTTTAACTCAAAGGTACGCAACGAGGTTAATGCACTTTTTCAGAAATTTCTTTCATTTGAAACTATAGTTGTAGCTGTATGCTCATTTAATATTGAAAACTGCAAAAACATGTTTCAAGCTTCTGGTGCGCTGATCCATCCTTCCCTTAAAGTATGTAGTCTCCGGATAGTCAGAGTTGCCACATAAGAAGCTAAAGAATGTCGAAAAAAAAGTGCCCGGGAATGAAACAGTCTCTTGCAGAGAACGGATCCCGTATAAAGGTTTTGAATGTTGTTATTGACAAGCTTAACCAAAGTACGAAAGCTCAATTTGCTGATCAGAACACAGACCTTGCTTGTTTTAATCTCAGGAGATTCAATGGGCTTAGACAAGGTTTTCCAGCAAACTCCTTAGACAAATTATGTGATTTAGTACCTTAACAGAGGGGAGGAGCTACAATCTTTTCCACAAAATTGCCCCTATTCCATTCAAATTGCGTACCAAACGGCACTTATGAAGTTTAACTGGACAGACCTGAGAACCCGGTACAATTTTGTACCCTAGATCCTTCTAAAAGTGAATGCAATCTTTGCCAGTGCACATACGATGGGGAAAATTGTAACCCGGTTTAATATTTTTTTTAAACATATCAGATGAACACAGTTATAGCATTTGGCTTCTATAAACTTACTAAGACGCGCTATTTTCCACAGTTATATATTATTATCTTCATTTTATTTTTTAAAGATTTTTATTTTATTGTTGTTATAAAAAGTTTCACATATACCGTCGGCCTGAATCTGATATGCCTAAAGGCCATAAATAAATTAATGATGATCTCTTAACACGTTGTCATATGTCACTAGATGGGAACCTCAGTAATGCGAATTTAATATAAAGTGAAAGTAGAATTGGAAATGTCCACAAAATTTTCTACAGTAATATTATTTGTAGTAGACTCTATTCACGTCATTCAATACACTAAAGCTTACATTTCCAACCGTAAGGTTATTAATGTATCATTTCCTGCTTTGGTTATTTTTTTCTTACAAATTCCGTAACAGAAACATTATAAAGACATAACCTACACTAACTGGAAATTGTTAACATACTACCAAGCACCTCGTTCGTGCTCGTGAAATTGCACTTTATCCTCATCACTTATTAGCCATCATCATAGATCCCGGAAACCAACAAAATAAGCATAATGATTATAATGGCCGAGTTAAAAGAATTAACTAATATAAATGATAAAATAAAATTTAATCACATCCTTTAGGGCACCTCCAAACCTAAATATCCTCATCACCCATACATCCGTTCCCAATAGAGGACGTAACCCTCTAGAGGGTGCTAGTCACTTCGGTGGTTAGCAAAGGAGAGTAGCTCTCCTTTAAATAAATAATAATAGTAAAAAAAAAATGGTTGTCTATTAACATTATAGATCACAGCCAAAAACTATTTGTAACTTAATTACAATAATAAATCATAAAATAATAACAACAGGTTTAAAATTTCCGATGCCAGTAAACGAAATGTTCAGATTTTAACTAATTATATAGAAATAAATTACCATTTGCTTGGAAGATAAATATGACAATATTACTTGTATTGAATTTTTCCAAAGGCTTTTAGCATCCTTTGGTACAGGCCGGGATAGGAAAAGGATCGTTTAGGGCCTTACTGAAGGTACCATTCCGGCATTCGCCTGGTGAAACGGAGGGGAAACCCTGTCAGATTGGTCGGCCGCGGAGTTCGAATCCGCGTACCTACCCACTTCCGATCCGAAGTCCACAACGTTACCGCCTGGACCACGAGGTGTGTGTGTGGGGGGGGGCTCGGTATTACTAGTAAGAGCTGGCAGTATTGTTTTCAGGTTTTTTCTAGCAGCTTACCGTACGAACAAGTAGGTACAGAAATTATGAAAGGAAGTAATGGAGCCATATTTTCGTATTAAACTTGATGTATGCTGTTTGGATCAAGTGCAGGGTAACCAGGTCTTATGTTTTTTCCATACGATTTTAGTTTCGCTTTGGTTCCCTTTAAGTCTTATCTTATTTCTCTCCCGCACGATACTTTCTATCCCAACTGAAGAAATTATCACGCGGGAGAAAACAGGTAAGATTTAAAGGGAACCCAAAAGAATCGAAAATTTTTGCTACAGCATGATTGTTGGCCACGAATGGTGAAGAAGAAACTGCTGATATACAGATGCTTATCAGAATAATGGAAACACCTGTAGTTGGCAACACGTCAGATGTATGGGTTGGCAGTGGTGTCGTGGCGACCGCAGCGCCGGACTGCTGGTGGTGGTGTGTTAGGTCGGTCTCCATACTACGTCAGGCGTCGTGGAACAGGAGTGTGCAGTGGCTGCAGCAGACGGAGGTAGTGTAAAATGGGAGACCTCTCAGAGTTTCAAAGAGGGCAAATTGTTGGTGCGCGGTTATGTGGAGTGAGTGTGACGGCAGTGGCTAGTGTGTTAGGTGTGTCGCCAGGGACAGTGTCGAAGGTGATGACGGCCTACACAACACACGGGAAAACCACATCGGGGAAGCGGAACAGTGGGCGGAAGAAAAGCATCAGTGACAGGGCACGCCGGGTATTAAAGCGCATTGTCACGCGGAACCGTCGTGCCACTGCGGCGCAAGTGACGGAGGAACTCAATCAGCACCTCCCCCAACCTGTTTCGACAATCACAGTCCGCCGCGAATTACATGACATGAACTTACGGGGTCGTGTTGCACGGGCCAAACCTCTCATCAGGGACCAGAACGCTTTAACACGCCGCAAATGGTGCCGCGACCATGCAACTTGGACCGTTGACGACTGGAAACGTGTGGTATGGTCGGATGAGTCACCATTCACCCTATTCCAAACCACGGGCCGTGTTTGTGTGTGGAGAACGCCCAAAGAAGCGTATGATCTGCAGTGTCTCCGCCCAACTGTGAAACATGACGGCGGCACGGTGATGCTGTGGGCCGCAATATCATGGTTTTCATTGGGTCCTGTGGTCACACTTCGCAGACGCATCACTGCCAACGATTATGTCGCAATTTTAGGAGACCACTTGCATCCTATGGTCCGGATGTTGTTCCCGGACAATGACGCCATATTCCAGGATGATAATGCACCCATTCACACAGCTGGAGTTGTTGCAGCGTGGTTTGAGGAACATCGGGATGAAGTTCAACACCTCCCCTGGCCCGCCCAATCACCAGATCTCAACATAATTGAACATCTGTGGTCCATCTTGGAAACACGACTCCGGCGACGATTTCCACCTCCATCCTCTCTCACAGAACTGGCCGATGCCCTGCACGAGGAATGGTGTAATATTCCACTTGCTACCATTCACGACCTCTATGCCTCCATCCCACGTCGCATCAAGGCTGTTCTGAAGGCGAAAGGTGGCCCGACACCATATTAATCTGGTAAGTTGCACTTTCGTTCAGGTGTTTCCATTATTCTGATAAGCATCTGTATTTTTATCTGAGACTATTGTAGGAGAGAAAAGCGGAACGGGGGTGGAGGTTAAGTTTTTATATATATATATTGTTGTGCGATTTTGTTACATGTAAATTGCGCATTTTATCGAACGCGAAGGATAATTAAGAGATATCTCCTTTCCAAATTGCTTGAGATGCTTTTGTTGTAGAATGTTAAGAAAGGAATATACAAACAATGATATAGATTTCGTTGGATCTTGATAGCCGACCGGGCACAGGTAAGGAGAGAAAAGATATGCGACGACAGAGTTAGAAGAAGAAATCTTAAAGAGTGGAAAATTAATTTGTTCTTGACGTTACCTTGAAGTGTTTGTTACCTTTGGCTTCTGGTGCAACATAAATAGCTTCGATACGCAATAAAGGATACGAACTCAAAACGTCGTTTACGATAATGACCAGTGATTCTACCTTACGATGTTTTCCAAGAAAAATTATTTTCCTAAATTTTCAGCTTTCTTCTGTCTACTGATTGGGCACGATTGGCACAAATGTTATGCCTTTGGTATCTGCGTTTTATCGCTTTCCAACGATGTATTAATTATGGGCTCATGATAATCAGGGAATAGCACAAGCCGCGCACGTGAAGGTTTGTGATTTCCTCGCTGGCGTGTAAAGGTTAATCCATAAATGCCTTGTGTTGAGGACAAAACTTATTGTTTGCCAAAACATGTGGGGAACAAACAATTCATGGTTAACGCAAAGTGTGAACATGATAAAAGGCACGGTAAAACAACTGTAGTATATTTTATTTTAATCTTTTCATTTTCAAAACAAATCCACAATGATATAGCAAAACTGTTGGAAATACGTTTGTACAAGTTTGCAAATTTAGATTACATGAATTACAAAAGAAGAAATAATAAAATTCCTTTTTCAAAATCCATCTGATACTTAATTTTGCAGTTTCTCATCCTTGTTACAGAATGCACCATACTAGGATAATGAAAACATCCACGCAAGCTCATATAGAAATTATCCCGACTCATGCCACACATTGAGCAACAGAACTCTCATTCATTAAATAACTTGTAAAACACAGTGCATCTCTACAACAAACCTTGTTTTTTTTTTTCAATGATCTTCCGTGGTTACAAATTAATAACTTAAACAGAGCACCAACATATAAAATTTATTTACAAATATACTTTACATAGTGCAGCAGAAATCATTTTACAAATACAAAAAAGAAACTAGTTTATACAATGCCATTTGCTTAAAAATCATCAAACCAAACTACATCAAAATAATCTGTAACCTATGTGAAATTAAGCCACAGATCGGCTATTATTGTAATAAACAAGGCTCGTTATATTCTCTCATCTAGAATTTCAAATGAAATATATGTATATATCTACAACGTATCTAACAAATTTACTGATACAGACATACTGACGAAGTAGTCTGCATCATTCAATAAAATATATAAAATTCAATTGCCAATGGCAACTTTTACAGTAACTATATTACAGATGTAGATAGTTTTTTCTTTTAATAATTAAATGTTAAAAGGAGTTTGACATTTTACATTTCAACCATGTAAAACTGTACACTTCACCTCCGCAATTAAAACTCCTTCAGTAACAACTGAAATTATCACCTCCCTTGATGTGAGAACTAATTTTGTTTTACGTGTTTTCCTCTTTTCCCCAACGAAGTATGAGTAACTTATCTTGCTTCACAACAAAGGCTGATGCTGTGGTGGGTAGTTCATTATACCTGCATTCATTTGTGACGTTATGTGAGAGTAAGATCCTGGTGGAATGACATCGGCTGTTGCTGTCGGTTGCCCAAAACTTGTGACAATACTGAAACACAGGAAACATTTATATATAGAATATTCTTTTTTGGTTATATCCATAAGTACATCAACTAGATTCTGATGTAAGGAAATAATGTAAAGTATAGGAGTGAATTACAGCGAAATACTTTCCATATTGTAACAACTGCTTATTCCAAGGTCGAAAACGAAATGTTAAAAAAAAGTAGCAGAAAACAGTGTCTGAGGCAGGGAGGACTAAATTCAAATTGGCTACAAGAATGAAATGTAGTAATCTAAAAAAAAAAAAGATAAACAGAATTCACCTTATAATTCTGCTTTCTATAACATTGCAGAGAGCAGAATTATAAGCATATATCTGTCGACTTTGACGAAGCTTCAATGATAAACTTTGGAATTTGATATGGTTTACTGTTTCAACTGATCTCTATGCACTTAAGCCATCTGGTGATAACGATGATCATGACAGCAGTTGCTCAATTTTTCATACTCTTGAGAACTGATGTTTTCTAGAATATTTCAAAATATAATTTACAGTACTAAATATATTTCAGAGTTGATCAGATAAAGCGCTGAGTAACTGCCATTCTTGAAAATTACATTAATATTGATTGTGTAATCTATACCTGTTACATTGATGAAAGTACTACGTATGTTAACGACTGGTCTGATATTACACAGAAATCGCGGAAGAGAAAGGGACACTATCTTCGTGAGTACATTTTGTCTTCGGATTACATTTAGCTTCGTCACTGACCAAGTCATCAGACTCTTTGGTACTTTGATTTGTTGTGATAAAACACATGCACACAAAAAGATAGAAAAGTAAGATATTCCCTGAAGAATTATCATCAACGTGGAACACGCAGACACTGAAATGTATTACAGAACACCAGGGCGAATATAAATATACTGATTGTACAAGGTAAAAAATGTATAGGGAAAAAATAAATACTGCCAAAATATTACTGGTTCAAAGAGTCGTAACAATTCAAAGGAATATATAAATCAACAAGAAACTTTTTTACCGAGATATCACACCAGCAAGCCAATGAATGAACGATTTCGCACAATTTTTCAAGGACATTAAAAGCATATAAAGAAACGAACAGTTTTAGGAGTAAAGGTAAAAAACCTAAATTTATCCACGAAAATTGGCAATCTGTTTGCCAATCGGCAGTTTATTTTATTTAAAGTGTATTTCGTAAAATTCCTAGCAAAATTGTAAAATAAAATTAATTTATCATATTTCCATGATGTTAGGGTATAAATGGACGTTTCCGTACTTTATGCTACTACTGAGTTTTGGAATGAAATAAACATGCCTGCTTCATTAAAAATAATTTCCGTCTGCAGCAACACATCTCTGCCGACGGTTCACAAAGTTCTTAATCCAGCCCCTGAAGAAACCTGGCTTTAGTGATGCAATTGAGTAGTGCAAGGCATTTTCTGCACACCCTGTCTTTCAGGAAATGTCTTAGACACATACACATATAGTATTCTTTTGGTGCTAAGTGCGGGGAATATGGAGAGTACTTTATGCTTCAGATCACCTTTTGCAGCGTCAACCTTGGTTTTGGAGCGTGTTAGAGAGTTTCATCAACGTCCAATTACTGTCTACCTCACTTGCGATTATTGTACAGGATCGACTTCTAGTCACTCATCAAAATACGACTGAATAGGGCTGATGTCCTCCAGCTGTTGTTCATGATGTTCCGTCAATTCATACAGTACCCAGTTGTCCAATTTTTCCACTTTCCCTAATTACTGTAGATGGTTGGAAATGATTGAACTGTCTCCAAAGTTAGCTGACAGTGGTGCGTGGATATGCCTCCTCACATGCCTTTAAAGCGTTGTTATCCACTCTTGATCTGCATACTCTTCCCTTCCTCATCTTGTGGACTCTGGTCCCTGACACTGGCACAAAAAATTTTCAAACCAGCGACGCAATGTCCGTTCTCAACTATGACTACACCTGCCTTGATATTCTAACACTTAAGTACCTTTTTTATCATAAATTTACCTTAAATTGCCCTTCTGGCTTTCCTTTGTGTAGTGATATTATCCCTGTGTTGGAAATGACTCCGTGTAATCCCACATCAATCCTTTTCTCCCGTCTACGTTTGTGTATCTTGAACTATACCAAATTAGTTAACCATGCCAGTTTTTTTTGCGTTTATGCTTGTATTTAGGCCTACTCCGACAGGGCTAACGCCCAAAATCCGGCTCTCTGCCATAACACCAGTACACCGTCCCTTTCTCATACCCCTTTATAGATATTTTCCTGTTGAAATAACCTTCAATGTGTATTCCTTACACGTGCAACGCGCATGTAACATGTTGGAAGCATCCAGTCTCTCACAAAAATCCTCTTGTTGATCTCCCATGATTGGCATAAGTAAAATTTGCACCACTTGGACCCAAGCCCATTATCTACACTCCTGCATGAACCAGAAGCAGCTGAATAATTGTCCCTTCTCTGTCGCCGTGCATTTCAAACCGGATGTGCCCTGCCTCTCCATCTTCCACACAAAAAGCACCAAAGCACTTGCAGATCCACCATTACATTTACCTACTCCCACAACTTAACCACACTCACGACCCAATCCCCAGAAATACCGGACCACCCGGGAAACTCCACTGCTACCTCCGTCGTAAACCTATCCAGCCACAACCTTACTAAATCTAAAATCCTTACTAAAGGACTGACCCCCCCCCCCCCCCCCCAAGTCATCCAACCACTTCCTGTTACAAGATATCCTTTCCTTTGCCCGCGGACTAAGATGGCGCTACGTTTGGGCCAAAAACCACCTACTCCAGACACACCTTCCAATAAACTCCATACTAGCCTTGAACGCTTGTCCTCCCTCAAAAATGGACCCACCTCCACTTCCTAGCAACCATCCCCTAGATTGTTCCATATTCTCAATTATCTCTGCCAGCACCAATGGTGAGTTCTCACAGCAGATGACCAGCCAACCTAACCCATAACCAACGCAAAGCCATTATAGCGCTACGTGAGAACCATGACAAAAGTGTTCCTCCCAGCGGACAAGGGGTCCACTTCAATAGTCTTAGACAAAGGACAAAGCTGACTATCTCCTGGAGGCTTGCCGTCAACTATCTGATCCCAGCACATACAAAACCACCGCCGCAGACCTAACCTACACCCACAACAGAAAATTTCTGATTTCACTACTACTAATGGTCCTCGTGAGGGTATATCTGAAATGTTCATAAAGTACCTAACCCTGGACAGTCCCCGACCTATTACCGAAGATCCACAAACCAGATAACCCAGGTAGACCCAATGTACCCAGCTATAATTCTCCTACTGAACGTATTTCCGTTCTTGTTGACTCCTCTCTTTAATCACATGTTCAAGCGCTGCATGCCTACATACGCGACACCTACCACCTGTTAGAAATCAGTAAATTACCGCCTCTTCCTTCTGACATACTGCTTTATACCATAGATGTTACTTCCTTATATACCAAAATTCCTCATGCCCATGGCTTAGCAGCTTTGAAATTCTTCCTTAACCAGAGACCCAAACCTCATATCACAACAGCAGCTTTCCTTCTTAACCTGGCCAACCTAGTTCTCATATCGAACTACTTCACCCTTAACAACAAACACAATCTTCAGATCCGAGCACCTTCTTATGCTAATCTGTTCATGGACAAGCTCAAACATAATATCCTGCAAACTCAGCCCTTGGCCACACTACTTTGGATAAGGTACTTGGATGATATCCTGATGTTATGGACTCATGGTGAAACAAATCTCAACACATTCCTAGAACAGCTGAACCAATTCCGTATTGTCCAGTTCACTTGGTCCATCTCTAACATCGTCTACATAAAACCTACCAACCACATGCAGTATATACACTACTCAAGTTCCCACCCTTACTATACCAAGAAAGCGATTCCTTTCTTCCTTGCACGTCTAAATTCCACCACCGCTGCTATTGAAACTTACAACCAACGCCTCCCGGAGGATCTAGTGAACCGTGGCTATTCACCTAACCTCGTAACCAAACAGATTCGCCGTGCACCCTCACACATTCAACTCAGTCAAACTTCCAACACACAGACTCTTTATCACCCAGTTCCATCCTAAACTAACCAAGGTCAAACAAATCCTACACTCTCATTTCCACAGTCTCCAATCTGACAAAGACACAAGATCAGTATTCCCTACAAAACCCAGATTAGTTTTTTTAGCATCCCTCTAACCTTAGAAGCATCTTGGTCCGTACGAATAATTCCCCGCCGCCATCCAAAACCGGCGCCCATATATGCAAGAGACCCACATGTAGGACCTGCTCCATTTTCATCACTTCTCCCACAATCACTATCAATACCGTCAGTGGCCGGTACAAGGGTACATGCCACACCTCTAATGTAATATAGATCCTAACCTGCAAGTTCTGTGAGGTCTTTTATGTGGGGGAAACAGGTGGTGCCCTTAATATTCGTATTGACAACCATCGTCATTTCTGCACTATCAACAAACCGGATGCCCAGTCTCCCTACACACCGAGTACCACATCATCAATTTTGATCTATGGATGCCATATACACACATTTTACCCCCTACGACCAGCACCTCAACATGCCGTCTGCAGGAGGGAGCCTTTATTCATGGTTTAAGCGCGAAAAAGGCCTTAACCTCCAATATCTCTAAACTTCCCGTTAGCTCTCCATTTTGAACACATTTCCTCTACAATTCCATCCCGAACTTACAATCTGTACAGTTGTCAATTCACGTGCACAATTTACACACACAACACTATAAAGTCACTTTTAATTTTCGGCTTCATCCGTCATTAGTAATAGGCAATAAAAAAATTTGCTTAACACACGTTCACAATTTAAAGTGATAGAAAAAGAACATGGCGGACGACCACATCAAAAACCATTGACGAAGTTTTGCGCGTGCGCAAGTACTCATGGGAAAGGGAAACATTTTGGAAACGGTGTTGTGTGTTGAAAATTGAACTGGGTACAATAAAAAAAAAAATGGGACTCAGTAAGGAAAAGGTTGTCAGGAAAGTGGAATCCAGTATAGAAATCACAGTCGGGGAAAGTGGTATACAATATAGAAAACGTACCCAGAAAAAAATGGGATATAGTTTAGAAAAACGTATCCCGAAAAAAAAAAAAAAAAGTGGGATTTAGTATGGAAAATTTTTTTTGGGGGGTACGTTTTCTATACTATATCCCACTTTCTCCGACTGTGACTTCTAAACTGGATTCCACTTTCCTGACTACGTTTCCCTAACTGAGTCCCAATTCTCTATTGTACCCAGCTCAGTTTTCAACACAAAACACCATTTCCAAAATGATTTCCTTTCTCATGAGTACTTGCGCACGCGCAAAACGTCGTCAATTGATTTTGATGCGGTCGTCTGCAATTTTGTTGAACTTCTCTACTGTTTACTACTGAAGACTGATGCATCCGAAAATTATAAGTACTTTATAGTGTTGTGTGTGCAATTTTGTACGTAAATTTCGTCAAATACAAATCCTTTCCTTTCTATTAAAATTTCACCTATTATATACGTAATAAAAATAATAATAAATCACAGCCATATTTGATCCACTACTGGATGCAGCCTCTCCCGAACATGATTTCCTGCAAACTCAACCTTTGACCCCTCTACTCTGGGTAAGATACTTGGACGATATAATGATACTATGGATTCATGGTGAAACCAGTCTCAACACATTCCTAGAACAACTAAACAAATTCCGTGTTGTCCAGTTCTAATGGTCCATTTCCGACAAAAGAGTCACATTCCTTGACGTGGACATCACCTTAGAAAACAACACTGACCACTTCCGTTCACATAAAACCCACCAACCATACGCAGTACTTACACTACTCAAATTCCCATCCTTACCATACCAAGAAAGCGATTCCTTTCTCCCTTGCCCTCAGAGGACAACGCCTGAATCCCACCACCTCTGCTGCTGAAACTTACAACCAACGCCTCTAGGAGGCTCTAGTCAACCGAGGCTACCCTTCCAAACTTGTAACCAAACAGATCTGCCGTGCATCCTCACACACTCAACCCACTCAAAAATCCAACCCACCGGATCTAATCACCCAGTTCCATCCTAAACAACCCAGGTCAAACAAATCATACACTCTAATTTCCACATTCTCCAATCTGACCCAGACAAAAGATCAATATTCCCCACCAAACCTAGATTAGTTTTTCAACATCCACCTAATCTTAGAAACATCTTGGTCCGTACAAATCCCTCCTTGCCACAACCCCAAACCGGCGCACAGACATGCCAGAGACCCAGATGTAAGGTCTGCTCCATTTTCATCACTTCTCCCACAATCAATATCAATGCTGCTAATGGTCGGTACACCCTCAATCCCAAGGGTACATGCCACACCCCTAATGTTATATACATCCTAACCTGCAAGTTCTGTGATGCCTTTTATGTATGGGAAACAAGTTGTGCTCTTAACATTCTAATTAATAACCATCGTCACTTCTTTACTATCAACAAACCGGATGTCCCAGTTTTCCTGCACACTGAGTCCCACAATACCAATTTTTATCTATCTTTCCTGGTTGCTATAATCCACATTTTAACCCCAACGACCAGCACCTCAACACGCTGTCTGTGGGAGAATGCGTTTATTCACGGTTTGAGCGCGAAAATAAATCCTGGCCTTAACCTTCAATAACTCTAATATTCCCTTTTCCTCTGCATTTTCAACACGTTTCCATCCACGATCCCACCTTGTACTTACACGCTATACAGTTATTATTTCAAATTCCGGAAATCTACGCGCTACAGCAGTCAGTTGTTCACCAGTTTTGATGCTTTGTCCGGTACGTGTCGCCACTGTCTCTTCAAACTTGTACTTTGTGAACACGTGAACTTCGCTCTCTTCCTCTATACTTGAAAACGTGTAATACACGAAACATATTGACTTTTTTGTGTATATGTAAATATGTGTGATCTAATGCGAAACTAAGCTGTAAGTATTATCCTTTTTTTCTCCTTCAGTTGTCTCAAATTTACCTTTATATATATATATATATATATA